>JAHDVE020009491.1:0-267452 GCA_022606495.2 Halesus radiatus | reverse complement strand
TAGATCCTTTCCATTCCTCTCCCTCCCACCATCCTAACCCCATAGGTTAACATTGTAACCTTTCTTTTTTTAATTCCATAATTTAAATACTCAAGTGAAAACCTATTATCAGTTCATTTTTTAAATATATTTATCATACTTAATAATTTTTGAAACTGTTGTTTTTCCTAATAATATAAAATAATATAGTAATATTTATATTACACTATGCTTTTATGCTCATCTGATTTTATGGTAAATGCAATTCTAAAGTAATATTATTTATGATATTTTATGGTAAATGTGATGCTAAAGTAACATTTATTTTCCTATATGATTTATTGTCGGGTTTGGCTCAGGTGCACTTTAAGCCGGTAAATGCAAAGTTAAAGTAATTTTCATCTACGAACGTGATTTTATGGTAAATGCAATGCTAAAATAAGATTTATTTGTCAGTTCAATTTTTATGTAGGTATGGCTGATGTCTTGTAGGGAATGCAAGAGCCAAAGTAATTTTCGCGAACGTGATTTTATGATAAGTGTATTTGTCATAGGTATTATTCATTGATGGGGTTCGCTGATTTGTGCAGACAAGGAATTCAATTGCGAATATGATTTTATTGTAATATTTATTTTCCATTGAGATTTATTGGTAAGTTTGGCGCTTAAAGGGAGGGATTGCAAAACCAGGGTAATTTTCTTTTGTGGTTGTGATTTTATGGTGAATGTAATGCTAAAGTAACATTTATTTATCAAAATATATGATTTATTGAGAGTGTTCGCTGATTTGCGCAGACAGAGAATTCAAATCTAGCAAAATTTAACACTGAATGTTGGTACCTAATGTTAAAGTAACATTTATTTACCAATTTGACTTTATGGTAGGATTGACTGATGTTCCCATATGAAAATAATTTTCTTTTATGTTGAATGACTGAAGTAAAGCTTTTTTACAACTGTAATTTTTAAAATAAAGTTAGAGTCAGAGTGTGAACGAAAAACAAGAGAAGGTAACATTATTTGCCAACGTGTTTTTACGGGAGCGTTGGAATGCATACGTAAAGTAATATTTGAAACATCCGATTTATTGACAGGCTTGGATTAAAGGTAATAAATATCGTAATATAACCATTACCCAATGTTATTTTGTAGAAGTATTGAAGTTAAAACTAAATTCACACTTTTTTCCCAAATAGATTTATTGGTTGACTTGACAGCGGTGTGCCTGTCTCGAACCAAGTGCTGCATTTCAAACCGTGCTCCAGATCGACACGACAAACATCATCGATGTAAACAATGCGATAATTGAATGACATTACTTTCACTAGCTCAGATTAATTTCACTTTGATTTTCGTATTCCAATAACTCAAATGCTCAACATAGGTTTTTTTACAAGTACGGGAGAAAATGATTTTTAAAGCTCCATGTTTATACCCCAATAAAGTTGACAGTAGTAGTCTGCACTGTCTTTTTTAACTGACCCCTTTAAGGTGGAGAGGGATTATTTATTCATTAGAAATAATAATAATGGAGAAAAATAATTCAATTCTTTCTCGGTACGTTTTTAAAAATAAACCTAACCAAAGCATTGTAATCTGCATTTAAGAAAAAATCAAGTTAGTTGTTTATGAAAAAATTGAACTATACACTATTCTCTTCTTTTAAAAAAATAAATTATTTTCCCCATTTTAAAGAAAAACCTTCAAGGAATTTTTTGAGGATTTTCAACATTTTAAAATATTTTGTATAATACAAGTAGGACGTTCACGAAAATATCATGTTTCTGACTTGATTTTGATAAATGCTAAGCATATGCAAAGTTAAAAAAAAAAGTATTAAATATTTTTCTGCTTAAAAACATTATGTTTATCGTTTTGCGTAATAATATTTTCATTATTTTGAATTAATAAATAATCCCTCCCCGCCTTAATCTTACACGTTTTCATCAGAAACAAAAAATGATTGGATTCGTATTGACGTTAAATTTTTGCACTTATTGAGCATTACTTATTGTCGCCCACTTATCGCGTTCAAGATTGCACTAGTGGCATATTATATAAAATAGAGATATTTTTTTCTGAGGAATAAGGGCGCCCTATATCCACAATCCACAAGCGGTCTCGTCCGACCAGTTCTATCGCGTCAAGATGTCCCCCGTTATCTGCGAGTACGAGTATGAAATTATTTTCTCCCGCGATACCGGCACCGTCTCCGGCAAGTTGACTGACTTTATCATTAACGAAACGGTACCGCGGACTTGAGAGCAAATGCCACATTAGCGCAAATTTAATTAAAAGTATTTTAAATCAACTTTTTATACGCTATATTAATATTATATTACGTAGAAATCACACTCGTGTTTTGGTCCACATTTATGTGCATAATTATCACTTAACAGCAAAATGTAACACCTGTTTTGTACCGTTAATGGAGCAACATAAAAATTAATGTAGTGCAGTTTAGTTTAAAAATATTTATGCCTAAATAATGAAATTTCAGCGGTGTTTGCCGTTTTTCAGATTTACAAAATGATATCTTCATGAAAGTTGTATTCATTGACAAAGAAAAGGAAAATTTATTTATTAATTGTGCTTTTACTATCTGAGTAATTTTATTTCCACCCGTTAAGTTACTTCAACTTGTTTGTTATTTTGAATGATGATTAAGTATGTTTCTTTGTTTAGTTCTTCTTTTACTATCCTGCAAACTTCTACACACCAAGTTACTTTTTATTAGTTTTGTAATTTAATTTAGGTCATATGCTACTTATTTCTTTGTATTAATTTAAGTAATTTTTCAATTAGAATAGAAATTATTTTAAATATTAGAAAAACTTTTGACCTAACATATCACAATTAAATTTTCCTTGTTGTTGAAAATCAGTGCTTCTATTGATCTTGTCAATTATTTATATAAAGTAAGATAAAAATATCAATCTACATATATATACAAATCAATGTAAGTTTATTTGTTTGTCCTCAATGTTCTCGAAAATTACTCTACCGGTTTCGCTGAAAATAGCAGTTTGTTTTTATTAGTGCCGGGAAGGTTTAGAAAGTAGTTTGAATGAAATACAATATGTAAAACTGTTGCTATAACATTTTAAAATTAATGTGAAAAACATTGAACCCGTCATGTTTTATTTAGATTAGCCCATAGATATAACACTCTGGTTAGCCACAGATTGCATATTCAAAAGAGGAAGGTTTTTTTGGGTAGAATATTTTCAAAATGGAAAACACATACCTACTTAAGAACTTTATGATTTAGATATATTTTGAAAAAATAAACGTTTGGATTGAAATAAAATATTCAAATGAAAGTTTCTTTTATAGTTACATTCCCTGTTAAATCAATTATGGCACCCTGATGACAAGCAAGAATTCACAACTTCATAACTTTATTAAATAAAATAAAATCAGCTAGTCGAATATATTTATTACTCAAATAATCGGCGACGCTACGCGTTAATTCTAATTTCGAGTTTGGCAAAGTAATTGTAAAATATTTTAAGATGCTGTTGAAGTTTAAAAAAGAAATTAAACAATATTTATTTATTGCTTTTATTAATGATTCAACAATATTTAATCAAACGCCGAGATCGCCAAATTAAACACTCTCGTAATAATGGCAAATGGCGTGTTTGGTTTTTCTTTGAGGAAGATGATTGGCTCTTTATATGTTTTTGTGCAGCTTATGCTTGAAATTTTTTTAATACGCGCGAAAGTTATTCTATTCGTATCGGGTGTGCTGCATGCATGCCGTATCATGGATACCTAATATTGTTTTTCACGGCAGAATAATACTACGACAGGAAATTGTCTTTAATAATACAAGAAATAAGTACATATGCTGGAAAATCGGTAAATATTTTTATATGTTCTGTCGTTCACGTCTCATAGTTAATTATCTTCATCTGACTTATACGTGACATTTTGAAATGTGACAGATTATAAACAATACGTTCGAATGACTGGTGCGCATACGTAGGTACATTTAAAACTACATAGTTATCCTTAATCCTACGGTTAAAAATGATATGGCTCTTTGAAAGTGATCATGAAAATGATGAGTTACCTCCTTGTTCGGAATACATAAGTAGGCACGTGTATAAATAATCAAAAACTTAACGGAACTACGTTAATTATTTCACTTTGGCCGAAAAGTCAAAATGCGCGCATGACGCGTAGAGGGACGGGTGTGTTCGGTGTTCGGTTTTCGGTGATCAGTGCTCACGGGCCGTGAATTGCCGCGGAATGGAATTATCTTTCACTGTTAGCGAGAGATGCTCCAGAGAAGACGCGATGGGAGATTACACCCATACAAACTTATATGCCCACCCGCTCAAGTGCGCAGGAATTCCAAAGTAAAAATAAGTGTATCGGTTTCAGCGAATCGGGACGGTTTTAGGGCGATTTGGCTCGCCCGCTCACCTGGATACAGGTGGTTATGGCCGCTTATTGCATGCCTCACCTCCCGCCTGCATCTTCTATTTCGAGGGAGACGGTGAGTAATCGGTTCTGACTTCACGCACGAATATGAAGAATATTACATTATGTTCTCTGTCACTGGCTCCAGAATTACATTATGCTTCCATTTCGCTATATAACTTCTTTAGGAGGTTCTCAACCAATCTATTCGATTTTAATTCTAAATATATTTTGTTTAATTAATGCGTGGAATTATTTATCACTTCAAAGTTTGCGGATTAAATAAACATCAATATTTTTTTTAGGTCAACAATATGTAGTAGGCACCTGGATACCGGACAATCACGCTTGGCCGTGGCAAGTAAAGGCATTGTTTTGCTCTCAGATACGTCTGCCGAGTATCTACTCAGAATCCAATAGGTTTCCGAGCTTCTTATCGGATAACTAGATCAAGCATCGCGTCTTCTACATTAGTATAAAACGGTTTAGATAAACAATTATTACCGCCGAGGTCAAAGCCTTTAGAAATTGAGAGCATCTACACGACTTCACAACAGGTTTCGTGCAATACGTGAATATTCATAACGATCAAAAAATCTGCACAAATATTGAAAACTATTACATAGCTAACTTACACATTAAAATGTCCAATGACTTATTGTATTTTATTGCCTAACCTTTGTATAAAAAATTCAACCGTAATTAAAAGTAGGTAAACTCCATCGGACACGCTGTTAATTTTTCATCGGAACGTAAGCAGGCAAGGTTAAACCACACATATGTAGGTATTACACCGTGAAAAATTATGAAATTAGAATGCACGGTGGCTTGTTGGTTCTACTTAGCTGGTATAAATAAATTTAAAATAAACCTACATAAGAATATGAAGGTACAAGTATACATATTCATAAGACTTGAGAACAACAATGAACTTCTTATTTTATGACTTTGGACCTAATAAAAGCTGGCTTAGAACAAAGGTACCCTAAATACATTGAATATTTCAGTTTGTTCATACGTAGTTAGGCTGGAGTAATGACTTCACACTGGTTAAATATCCGACGGCGATGCAAACTATCATACAAGGTACCTACGTGTGTAACTTAATATATGATAATAAAACCTACAAATAAAAGTACAGTTGGAATGAATTTTGTGTACTTTTCAGTTACGCATACATTTTGATAATACAAGTAAAATATGCCAAATTTTAGTGATGCATAATTATTTACGTCAGGGCTGTGATCAAACGACTTTTTGGTCGGATCACCTCTAGTGTGAAATACACGTAAATATTCTAGTAAGCGCAAATTATAATCTTCTTGGTGTTTGCTTCGTGCCTTCCCGTTAGTGTCTCGCACTGAATCGAGGAATAACAAGACCGCGAGTAGGTACCCGCTTGCTTTGTCGTGCAACATATTGTCACAGAATCGTAATATTTGGCTTCTTTCAAAGATTCACAATGATTTTATTTAGTATATTTTCTAATGGAATAGGAAATAAAATTCTGGGAAGTAAATAATTATGCATCTGGAAAATGGATGTAACGCACTTACCTTACGCCGAATGAATTAATCGCCATAGGATGAGAAACAGATGACGCTCAGTTTGTGTATTAGTAAATTAGTAAATGCATTAAAAACACAGCAAGTTAAAATAGTGTGTTAAATAAACAACAACATCAACAACAACATTTGCAGTTCCCATCATTGAAATAATGCCATCAATATTAACTCTCGGAGTTATGTTCTGCGTACATTTCCCTTCAGATTAATGCGTGTTTTCTTCTTCATTACTTTCCTGGGAATTTCTCCTTTGTCAGCAAAGTAAATTTGAAGATGGAATAATACTCGTTTCAATATTTCGAATGAAGTTAACACGTAGTTGAACTTGAGCGTGAGTCGGGTATTGGGCATCTCGTCCGCCGCTCCAGATTTAGATACATAGTCAGAAAGCTCTACCCAATAATATTTCTGCGTTTTATGTTTTACAAGATGGCAGGGGCTTGTTCTTTTGCCAGAATTTTAATTGATCTTTGACTCAATTTCGTGGCTCGTTAAATGAGCATTTTTATTAGGTGGATTCTATATATAATACACATCAGCTATGCGGAATAATTGAACTTCAATGCTTCTGCTACAGGTAACATAGTGCTATAATAATGAAAATTCGCATGGAAAAAATATATGTTAGTGGAAATTGTAATTACACATATAAGGGTTAATTTGTCACAAATATTATCTTTCATATCAGAAATTTATTTGCTTTTTTTTAGAATTTTTTTTTTCAACTTACGCCTCGGTGAAATATACCGTGACATCATTTTTATTCGGTCATAATAATTTTTTTAGTAGTCGAACAATAATAATATATATAATTGCGCAATAAATTCAAATATGAAAAATAATACACATATAATATTCGCTCTCCTACCCTTTCGTGGAGAAAACTCGCATTGCCTTCTGGAGTTATCTGAAAAGAAGTCTCCACAAATAGTTACAGTACAAAAGTCATCATACATGTTTCGCAAATTCTGTTTCCGCATTATAACATGATATAAAATGCAAACTTCAACATGTCTGTTCCACATCGACATATAACCTGTGACCCCAATGAAAGTATAGATTCAAACCGAGAGAAAGTGTCTGCAGGGGATGGGTAGGTTGGATGGGATGTTCACCTCGCTGCTGGCTGGTAACCTGGCGCGTGAAGTGCTGCTCCGTGCGACTAACGCGCTGCTCCTGGCGGTTAATAGTCTGCTCCGCGGAGCTAAAAGTCTTCTCTTCCGAATTTTGCTGATGCATTTTGTCACTTTGTATGTACACTCAAACACGGGAGGAAACACACGCGAGAACTTATATTAAAAATAAAAAAATCTATAAAAATCGTCTTATATGATAACTTATCGTTTCGTTCTTAGTTTCATTTCAAAAAAACCACTCTTATTGTCCACGAGTTCATTTAGCAGAAGTCAAGTCATCCCCGAGACTTGTCCAAGACGTCGGTCGACCGCGAGTCGTGAGCGGATAGTGCGGCTCCGGGCGAGGCGCGGTGGGAGGCGAACGCAAATAGCGCGCTGCTTTTAGCCGCGGCCCCCGGCGATCCGCGGCCGCGGGGGGGCGCGGGTGTCCTGGAGCCTGGAGAGCGCCGTTCCCGTCCTCCCGTGCTGCCCCGCCGTCCTGCTGCCGCGATGCCGCGCTGCCCTGCTGCACCGTCATCTGCTCTTACCCCCGATCTATCCATCCATCATACATCATCCGTCACATTGAGTCAGAACGTTTACTACATAATGTTACACCGTCAAACCCTTTGTCAGTGCATATTGCACAGCGCCCCAAACTATCATTTTGGGAATGCATTCATATTTTGAACAATATTAAAATCTGTTAATCATATGCCAGTTATACGTGCAGAATGCATATTATGACGTAGTTTTTTGCAGACATTAAAAGGGCTCATGAACTGAGTGAGCTTTTACGGCTACCAGGAGTTAATTTAGTCTTAATCTTGAAATAATAAACCTCCCAGTATATTTGTGTATATTTTAACCGTTTAACGTCTTTGAACGCTGATAATTTTCAATTGATTTATTATCGTCAGCATTTTGTACGATCGTCTTTGCGAGATTTAAGGGATAAACTGGTTTTTTATTAGCGATTGTAATTTCAGTGCAGGATACAATACTCGTAAAATTGTTTTAAATACATTATTCATATAACTTAATTAGGCATTGATTGCCAAAACGATTTTTCCAACGTGCATCATATAAAACACGATGATAAAATTATTTACTGCTAACTGTTTTGATCAATAGAAGATTCAGAGTAGCGGACATGCTGTTTACTTGCCAACTGAAATCCAATTACGAGACAAAACCTATCGCTGCAATGAAATAATGGCACATGCGCGATGATTTATGATTTTCTACCAAAATATTCACATTGCTCTGCTTTCATAAATCATAATAATTATCAGTTTTCGCTATATTATTATTTTAGTTCGGTCTTCGACGACACACGGAAGGATGCAGACGTTTCTAGAAACGAGCAAATGCACCCGGCGTTACACGAGGGTATAAGCAGATTACCCTTTCTGTACGTCTTGGGACTCAATGCCCATGCTGTGACACTCGCCCGGGTGTCTGATAGTACAAACATTTGCCAGAAAATAAAGAAAACAGCTAGATTATTTTTAATTAAGCAACAAATAATTATATTGATTACAAAAAAACATCACAAATTCAGAGTATGTACCCGCAGTCATACATTTTCTACTTAAAACGTCATTGCTCGTCATGTTTGGTGGACTAGGATTTAACACTACTTCAATAAACCACACTCTATTGAAAGAATCCAACGTCAGTTCTTAAGATAAGTTAATTTTAGAATGGGTATTCCCAGAGAATGCGTGGACTACGATTATCTACTTTATTAATTAAATTTAGAAAAATTATTTGAACGTCGAATTATTTTCGATGTTAATTTAAGATTGTTAATTCAACGTTTTATACCCCTGAACTGTTATATTTGATTGCTTTCATGTACCTGGTAGGACAAGAGATTACCTACCATTTTATTGTTACGATTCAACTTTAGCGTCGCAATATTATTCCCCTATGTGGCGGATTCATCATCTGGGGAACAAATACTTCGTTGTTGTTGATATATTTGGCACATCAATTTTACGGTATAAGCATGCATTAGTACCGTTTTTTTCTTCGCATAGAGCTGTGTTATTTGAAACTATTTAACTCTGAATAAAAGCGCCAAATTATGTTTTTTAATTTTTTAATTTTTTTTTATTTATACATGAATCAAATACATGAGTCGTGCCATGTCAGAAGCCGGAATAACGGAAGATAATGCATGAGACGACGTATGAATGCGAATGAAGCAAGAAGTGTATGCCAACATTGAGTTGTTTGGCGGTCCGCCCTCTCTGCCTACCCCTGCGGGGAAACGGAGTGACGGTTAGTAAGTTCGTTAAAATGGTAAACAGTGATAACCCACCTAATTAACTGTAGATTTTGAGTTTTGACTAACAAGCTCCCGTTAGACAAACTGTAAAAAAGTAATTTATCGATACTTTTTGCATTGTATTTTTTTCTTATGTAAAATGTAAATAAATATATATATATATATACATATACATATATATCAATACTGTTTTGTGTAGTAGGTACTAAATTAGTTATATGCGATACATTTCAAGAGAGAGAAACGCACACGTCAAAAAAACCTTAAGAGTAGGTATGCGGTTTTGTGGAATTTATAATTCTGTTCATAAAACAAAAGAGACATTCGCACAATTAAACGGAAACATGTTATTCTCATGAGTAGACAATACTCATTAATACTTTCATTTGGTCAAGAAGTTAAATCAAATCCAAAAATAGTTGTCTGTTTTCCTGAAATTTTGTCCCTTTGTAGATATTTTTTTGTGTTTCTAACCCATCGAAATATTATTATGAGACATGGAGGTTGCAAAACCCCCAAAACTTGGTTGGTTTTGATATATTCCCAAAAAGTGCAAAGAAATATGTACATTGAACCTAAATATAATATTACCAGCTCTGTCTCAGCAGTCCCGCGAAACTTTGTACATTCTGATCTAGGTATACATACCCTTTTCTCCTGTAAAGTGTAAGTAATTTTACGTAATTTTTTGTATTGTATCTGCATATTTCTAACCCGCGCTTTTTGTTTTTGTTATTTTACTGTTGTTTATAAATATTTCTTGTTTTGTTTTATATTTTCATACCATTCATTCATTTCATTGCCGGCAACCAGGGCGTTTAATGGCATATAGTTTTAAACATATACATGTACTTTAACTGTCTCACTAGACGATGTCTGCTCTGAGGCGGGTAAAAAGGTATGTCCTTTGAAAACTTGTAAATATAAAACCAAATATGCACCAATTAACAATCCCATAATAAGTTTTGTTGATAACTAATGGGAGTGCAAATTTGTGGTATGTTTAATATAAAAATATATGTATTTGACATACATTGCAATTAAATTTATTTATTAACACTCTTCATACTAAAGTTGTTCCAAGAAATATTGGCGACTATCTTCAGAATGCCAAAATTTCCAGAGGAAGTTTTGCAACTTCACGACTAATCTATTTAACTTGAATTCTTTTTTTTTAGTTTTAATATAAATCAAATTTAATAATGTTATTATTAAGTTTTTTTATGTATTTTATTATTTATTATTGTGACAGCTGTTTCGCAGCTGACAGCAGTTTGAAAATGGCTTTAAACGCCGAAACAGCTGTCACAATAATAAAAACTAAAATACTTGTACGAGTAGAACTTAATTGTAACATTATTAAATTTGAATTTCATTTGATAAAAAAATGGAGTTCTACGAATTAAACACAAAATAAAATTCATCAATTTTTATTTTTATTGAGAGCTAGAAATAACTTTATTAGGGCAACTTAAAAAACACCTCTAATGCAAAGTTTTGCCCATCCAAAATGTTTGTTGGATAAGTCGTAATGCACTAAAAAATAGCCAATTCCGATACAAGTCTATTGGTTCCCCCCATTTTAAATTTCCGAAGTTATAATAAAGAACAACCTGTATTTTTTAGATGTGAAAAATCTATAAAATATCCGTACCTTACAACATAGGTATTATTTACCTTCCCTACATAGAATTATCAGTAGACTCAATATATTGATAATCTTGTTACGTAGGCATTTATTCTAAATTAGGTCACGTTACGGTTTGCTCTATTATACAAATTTGTATTAATGCTTGTTTTTATACCTCTAAATTTATAAAAAAAAAACGAAAATATAAATTCAAATTAGGTATATATATCTGATTTCCATTATCATAATATTAGTATCATAATAAAGTTGCATGGTACTGTAGAATTGCTCTTTTCGTGTTTGATTTTTCCTTTCTACATTATCTGGACAATCCCCGTGATCGAGCGGTTAAGATCTTCGACTACGAATCTAAAGGTCTTAAGTTCAATTCCGGCGTGCGCAAATAATAATAATATTTCGGTTATTTCACAATTAATTAATACTAAATATCGCGTAACTGTCCCCCGGTGGAAGACTACCATTCAGGATCGAAAAGTGACTTGAAATGGCTTTAGCCGTGTTTGGTGGCCAGATTTGAATACCCAGGTACTTCCTCTTTAGTAATAAATAAATTATCAACTTTTCTGTAGCGCCGCACAGTACATATTTCCGGGTTACGAATAACCTGACAATATTTAAAAATCTCCTACTACAATCACAGTAAGCGAAAGACGTTGCTTGTATCGTGATGGAGAACTTACCCATTCGAGTAATTGAACTCACGACGCCTGGGTGGGACCCAGATTTCGAGAATGTGGACCCAGCACATTAAAAGCTCTATCCTCAAATTTTGCAGATTTCGTACGAGAGGGTTCAACCAGTCTGTTCGACGTATCAGACTTGGCCGACCTGAGCGTGAGTAAGATTATCCATCACGCAGAGCAGTCGAGTATGATGGCGCCAGTCCTTTAGTGCCATGTGCACCATAAGACAAATTCCCATCTCCTTCGATTCTCCACCCCATTCATCCTCACAACTTACCACAAATGGGGATGCGATGTTCCCACTGATTTCAGACAATTGCGATTCTTGCGAGGTATTCACAAAACAATAAAAAAAAGCTATTCGTCTCGTGTCCGTGAACCTCATTATTAAAGTTTTTTTAACCTTTTTTTAATTCGTTTGACATCGTGTCATTGTTTATTGATATACATATATCATAATAATTCCTTCTAAAATCTAGATTGCATATTTTTTAGGTGATTAGTCATCCGATGATAACGCGTGCAGTGCCATCGAATCAGAAGTATGAATCAAAAGTTAGTCAATAACAATAAGCAAGCTCTTAAAATATAACAATAAATCATTCTTGCAATTATTATTCACGACCGAGAAGACGAAGAATAAGAATGAAGTGGCGTCGGTATTTCGGTCCGACGCGAGGAAATATTGCTCACTCGGATTAGTATTATATCACGGCACTTGGCAGCCGCGGCCGGCGTTATATTTTCCCCGTGACTAAGAAATGCATCGTAAAATTTGGTTCTTTCCGCGGCTGCCTAAAGCTCCGAGCGCGGAGGAAGCTCGGGATTCCGATGCCCGCTAATCGACACTCGGAATAGTTTCCCGTCACTCGAGGACGAGGCCTAGCGACCCAAATAGAAAACAATGCTTTCATACAAACAATGTACTTACGCGTATGCCGGCAATATCGTATTAATGTTTGGGTCAGGATAGAATTCGTTCCATTGCTGGACTTTTACATGCATAAATAACGTAATGGTAATAAATTAAAAGCATAACGGAGAAACCAAATAATCGACCCTCGGAATTTTTGCCGTCACTCTAAGTTGCGGCACTTTTTTAACTCTTAAAAAAAATAAAAAAATATTATCAGATCAAAACAAAAAAACTTTATTTTGGGTTTCTATGTGATGTAAATTCACCAGTTTCCAGCTTGTACCACGAGTTTACGGATACCATGTATGTTTGTTATGTATGTATGCCTACAAAATCGTATTAAGGCGATTTGAAACCGAGCTCTAGAAACTTCCTAGCATTAGATGGCGCTTATTTCAAGATTTTACAACAAAACACTTTTTCCACGTTATTCGTTTAAATATTGAGATGAATTTTTTGTTGGCGGGTGTACGTACGGAGTATGAAATCGAATAATTTTTTATTATAGATTGAAAGCTGAATTCCTCCAAGACGTTTATAAAAATACAATATTATAATGTAATACTAACACAAATAATAAATAAGTTTGGGTCTTGCATCCATTGCTGGACTTTTAGATGCGTTGTGATAAGAACATAAACTTATTTATGCTTTTCCGATATTTCCCATGTAAACTGCAAATACGAGGGTCCGGTGAAAAATGAGCCTCGGGTAGTAAACGTCAACCGCTTTCCATTTGTTGTTCCATGCAATCTTTTTAAACGTTGATACCTTTCTCACTTTGCTGATACAGTATTTACAAAACCGGTTTAAAAATATTCACAGTGGGACGAGGTGCGCGCTCCAGTTGAATTGCCTAAATTCAGGTACAGCTTAGTGATAAAAAAAATTGTGAATAAAGGGATGCGAGCAAAGGAAATTAATGGAAAATTGAACAGTGTTTAAAGTAAGTCTTTTCTATCTTATGCCACAAATAAAAGATGGACTCATTTACATAAACAAGGAAGAAAGTCCATTGAAGATACTGATCTCAATATTGGTAGTAACTGAGGAAAACATAGAAAAAGTTATGGAAATCATGATCACAAACGGGAGAATTTATTTTCAGCAAATAGTTAATGAAGTGAAAATTATAACGTAAAGAGTTAGAGATATCCTTTATAACCATTTAAACATGAACAAGGTGTGCGCGCGTTGGGCGCCTAGAATGTTGACGCCATTTGGTCCATTTGAACGATGATACGAAGGCGCCGTCGAGGCCTATTTCAACAGCAAAACTTGTGATTTTTTAAAACTGGTTTGAAGATGTATCGGCAAAGTGAGAAAGGCATTTATGTCAAAAAAGATTAAGTACCTTGAAAAAAAAATATTTGGACATCGGTTAGCGTAGCCCTAATACGAATATTCTTTTTTTAATCCTTGAAGATAATATGAACAAATCCCAAATGAAATATGAATCAGAACAGAAACATAAAAAAAGGTAATGGTCTCATCTGGGACTCGTACCCAGGACGTCTCAACCAATTGAGCTAATGCCACTTTATTGCTTTTCGTATTTTTTTTATCGATATCGATATATGAATGCGACCGGTACCTTTTTATTTTCTGTGTCTTTTCTGTTTCATATTTCACTATGGGTTTGTTAATTTTATTTTCAATGATTAAAAAAATATTTCAATAAGTTATTCCAATAAAAATTAACGATCATTATCATTAACTACATAGTTATTATTAATACCCTACCAAAAATCTTTTTAACAAGGTTTCCTACTACTTACAGAGCCACTTAACAATCATTTTATTATTTCCATTTAACGAACAATGCAGCAGTCGTGCATTTCCATCTGTGTTTTACGTGATTTAAATTTAAAAAGCTTTTTTCTTTAAATTTTATCTGAGTACCACACAAGAGTCCCAGCTGCTCCCAACCACCTGAAGCCAGTGAGACTATGGAATCCCCAATTGGGGTATGTTGTGAGGCTGAAGGTATTGATGAAGGGAAGGAGACGAAGAAGAGGAAGGTGGGGAAGTGCCTGGCTATTCAGATCTGATCACCGAACGTGGCTAAAGTCATTTCAATCAACGTTTCTATTCTGAATGATGGTCTTTCACCAGGGCGATACTGACCGTGTGTACCACTCTGGAACGTGCCGCTAATATAATACATAGTATTTTAAATTAATAAATTGTGAAATAAGATAATTTAATCAAATAAAAATGATTTGCTCACCCCGGGATTTGAACCCGCGACCTCCGGATTTGTAGCCATCGTAACCACTCAGCCACGATTTAGAAGAAGACTATGTTGTCATAAAACACAACATTGTCACTTAAATAAAATATAATTGTGATTCCGAACTAGATTTTCAACAAGATAATATTTTTATAGTGACATTTACCGTTTGCCGGAATGAATAGCCCTATTTTATTTTATTAAATTTATTTCACTCCGTCGTAGATACCCTCAATATCGCCCTAGTGAGATATCGTCCTTCCTCTTTCCATTCTCCTCCCCTGCCTTAACTTCTTCCAACCTCACCCAACGTTCCCCAAATTGGGATACCATCTAGTTCCTCTAGCTGCGGGTGTTTAGAATTCTCACGAAAAATTATATAACAAAATGTAACAATTATTTTTGTAAAATTCTTAATCGAGAATCGAGAAGATGTTTCGCAGGTATCCTGCATTCTCAGGTAATTCGGATGTTTATTATTAGAGGTAGGAATGAGCGGCCATTATAGCAGGTACAAGAGTATCGTGATAGAATGCAGAGTGCTGGCGAAACTAAATATTTGAAAGAATTATCATCACGTTTATTTTAGGTGTGTTTATATGATTCACGCACACAATGCAGTAACTACTGTAGGTAGGCGTTCCTGGGGGATTATGAATTTGTTTCAGTGCGAGCCGATGACGCAAACAACCCAAGAATCTCTCCTACCTGTTGGCAACTCAACTGACAACAGTGTTCCCACTTACAAAATGGCCGACCTCCTGAACTAGCGCAGGAACCGAAAGAAAGCCATTTTTCTCGGCTTTAATCTGAGATTCAACACGACTGTTAATTAATTATTGTCGGAGCTGCGTACTTTTATTCTTTCTACAGGGGTTAGAAAAAGTTAACGTGTTAAATAAATAGAAAACCATGATCACATTTGTATTTTTTGACGATTGAAGTTTGCTCAGGGCGTGTCCGTGTGCAAGGAGTAAGTTTTTTTTCCTTACAACTGTTGAAATTCACCAAATGTGTTTAATTATCGGTTTTATTTTATTTTATTTGTTTATGTGACTACCGCACAAGAGTCCCGACTGCTCCCAAACTTATGGAGCCGGTGAGACTACGGCATTTCCAATTGTGGTATGTTGTGAGATTGAAGCTAGTCTGGAGGGGAAGGAGATGGGGAAGAGGAAGGTGGGGAAGTACCTGGCCACCAACACGGCCAAAGCCACTTCGAGCAATGTATCGATTTGAATGGTGGTCTTTTACCAGGTCGACACTGAAAGTATCTACCACTCTGGAACGTGCCGCAAATATATTATGTATTATGTTAAATTAGTAAATCGTGAAATAACACAAATTAATCAAATAAGATTTGTTAATTTTTTTTTTGGAGTAACTTAATGAAGCTTATAAACCTGATTGTAATATATTTTTAATCATGAAGATTTTTTTTTAAATTCTTTATTCTGGTTATTTTTTTATACAATTGTATTTTACATAAATCTTACGAAACTGAGTATATTCAGTT
The DNA here is from genome assembly GCA_022606495.2 of Halesus radiatus. NCBI lineage: Eukaryota > Metazoa > Arthropoda > Insecta > Trichoptera > Limnephilidae > Halesus > Halesus radiatus. Next base: position 251,067 of record JAHDVE020009491.1, on the reverse strand, counting down.
TGTATGTAAGAAATCTTAACAACTCTTAAAATGAAACATGAAACTGAAAAGATACAAAAAATAAGGGTAGCAGCTGTGACTCGAACCCAGGACCTCATGGGCTATCCCGGACCTTGCGCTCTACTTGCGCACTTCGGGATTTGAACCCGTGCAAGTAATGAGTTTTATTGACTTGTCTCGGGCCTAGGAGTCGAAAGATTTTTATATAAACTGGCGACTAGAGTTTGTTTTAAAAATCGGTGAAGACCACCCTTCTTGGTATTCACCTATGTACACCTTTTCGGTGAATATTTCTGAAATAACTTTCAATAAGATACCTTTATAATAATTCTCCTCTGGTTACCTTATAAACTCATTGTTTTGGTATGTAAGCAGCCTAAGCATCTATAAAATCCATTAGCCAAACACATTAAGAAAAAAATAAACATGCCTTAAAAGTGTGTTTTCGTGGCTATAAATTGCGCCTCGTGAAATTATATTAGAAAACAACTAGAGCATAAAAAAATGTATTTTTATTCATGAGAAAGTCCATCAAATATAATAGCGCAGAGAGAAAAATAGATTATTAAGTGCGTAGTAGAATAATACCCTGTTTACTTCGTTTAACATGATGAATGTTAAGAGGAACGGCTGCGCGGCCTGTTTCATACAAAACTTAATTTTGGATTTGATGTCAAAATACCTAAACCTAATGATATATTTTAAATATTTAAACAAAAATAAATAAAATACTTCTCGTACCTACTAGATATTTACTAAACCTTTAATTTAAAAAAAAAATACCATTCCTTTTGGATGGGTATTTTAGCCTCAAATCCAAAATTAAGTTATGTATGAAACAGGCAGGGCGGCCGTTCCTCTTAAGCTGTTTTATTTTATGCTTCTTGATAACACTGTAGTTTTAAACTATGTAATATGTGTAGAGGAGGTATGTATGTATTGAATTCACTTGTGGTGAATTCATTTCAAATCACTAGGCTAAAGAAAACAGACAAATATAAATTGTTTTCATATTCCGCATTTTAAAACAATTCTCTTGCTTCTTTTCTATTTTTCGTCACACTGCAAGATGATCTACTACTGTACTTCCTGAACTCAATTTCTTACCGTTATATTTCCCGAATTATACATTATATGTGAATGATCTACATACCAATTGAAAGAGGAGGACAAAAAGATTCGAATCCCACTGCTAAATAGCTCTTAATTGGGCAAACGACCGATGTAGTGCTCGCGTCGCCAAGCAGCCATTTCGCGTTAGTTGTGAATAAAATGGCTACTATACAGCGCAAGGTTTTATGTGTTTGTGAGTTCTGTAAAACTGAGTCGGCAACTGTAGTGTAGCGTACCTTTCGTCTATATTTTAATAATGAACCTCCAACTAGAAAGAGCATTTGTCGTTGGTATCACCATGTAGATTTCACTCTAAAGGAAAAAGCCCGGGCCGATCGCATGTATTAAAGGAGAACGTGCGAAATTGAGTTCATCATTTAGAATAACCCTGTACATATTATATTAATACTGAAAATACAAGGTGTCCGGGGGTAAAGTGCAGCAACTTCGGAGGGTGATTCTACATCTGTGATGCACAACCTTTTTAGCCGGAGTGCAAATTTATCCATTTTTAATTTGTTCGAGGGCTGCAGGAGGAAGGGTACATACAGCTTGACACGGTTTACTTTGCAGTCGGTGGTGTCGCTAACCGATTAGTATTTTTTAAAACAGTAACTATTAATAAATCAATCATAGCACGCACGCACAAAGTGACAAGGCCAAATCAATAAATTCTGTCATTCCGAAATAATAAAATACGTTTGAGAAAAATGCTTGAAATTTTTGGCGGCTGATTCAAAATAGGCAGACTAAAGTTTGTCGCGATTCTTATTTTGTAAAACAGAACGGAAAACGTTTGAATATTTTGGTCGTAGTAGAACCCGGAAATCCGAACGATTGTTATTAAATAAGAAATATCAAAATTCACTTCTGCTGCCCATATAAAAAAAAAAAAAAAACATTCAAAATATCAAAAGCTATTTGGAAAAGCATTGATTATATGTACCAACTCTGTTCTAATGCCCGTCCTTTAAAACATTATTATGTATTTCTATTGCATCTGCGAGTAAATTTTGTTTAATTAATTTGTGTTGTTTCACAATTAATTAATTTAAAAATAGTATATAGTATATTTGCGCACGTTCCAGAGTGGAAGATACTCTCAGTATCGCTCTGGTGAATGACCACCATTCAGAATTGTAACGTTGCTTGAAATGGATTTTCGCCGTGTTTGGTGACTAGATCTGAATAGCCAGGTATTTCCCCACCTTCCTCTTCCCCTTCTCCTTCCCCTCCCCAATACCTTCAACCTCACAACTTAGTCTCACTGCCTCCAGACGGTTGGGAGCAGTTGGTACTCTTGCGGGGTATTCATGTAAAAAAAAAATGTTTCTACTATATACATTTATTTATGTTATTTTCCTGTTGTTTATAATTTTTTTTTGTATTTTTCGTATATATATTTTCATATATATATTTGCCTTGAAAACTCTGTAAAACATTATATTATATAGTAATAATTCCCAGTTCCATAATTAGGTCAATTAATAACTCACAGGAGTGCAACATAGTTGTATGTGTAATGACCGGTCGGTGGCTGAGTTGGCATCGCGTTGGCATGAGTTTCACCCAACATCTTCCGCTTACTGTGATGGTAGTAGGAGATTTTCAAATATTGTCAGGTTATTTGTAACCAGGGAATATTTGTCTTAAAAAAAAAAAAAATAATATTAATATGTCTTATTTGAAATATTTTTTTTTTTAAATATCAATTAAAGCGCGCATAAATTTTGTTCTAGGTTCAAAGTCATATAATCTGACTTTAAACCGCTGTTGACTTTTATCGTACCAAATAAAATTTAGAAAAGAAATCTTCCGGTTTTTATAAAACGAACATCTTTAAAATGCATCAAATAAAGATCTCAACAAAAATGAGCTGCGCCGAAAGCGAAAAAATTCTGATGTTAAGAATAGCTATGCAAAAAAGCCTGTTATTCTAAGCGCTTGATTCAACATTTTGATAGACTAAACTTTGCAGCTTAAACCATTTGAAAAACAGAACAAAAATCATTCATAATAATTATGAATACACGATGGTACAATTAAAAAAGATTTCAGATAAAAATTTATCGAAATATATTTTTGTACGGAAACAATTCGATGGAATTCCTAAAAATTTTTTTTTTTTTTTTTTAAATATTTTTTACTTGCACTTTTCTCCCTGACAACCTGTATAATCCATAGATGTGGCATATATACCAATTTGAGTGAAAACGGGTTCCACCCAATGAAAATTAAAACCCAATAAAGGAATTCGATATTCGAAAATGTTTGATCAATTTCATCAGATGTAAGGGAAAATTTTGCTTAATTTTGGCATATGGACACGCCAATGAGACAAATCTATTGGCTTATCTCTCGAGTGATTAGCAAGTGAGAATTTCACCGACAGGCGTTTTCAATATTTATAATAGTTTTATTTTACTTCCGTACTTTTTAAAACTAATATATATATAGTAGCATTATTTTGTACGGTGTACTGTATCGTGGGACTACTTCGGTGTAAGGGGAGACTGCGGGCGGGTGTTCGAAACTATTTCGAACCTATTTGAACCACTATCGGTCTGCAAAAATAAATTCAAACGTGGGCTCTTAAAAAATATTTGCCTGTGCCTATAGTTACAACATGTATTAGGAATATTCTGGACTAAAAAATAAGAAGATGTATTTATCTCACTGATTCAGCGGTGAAACAGCTCAAAACAGTGCCAAAAAAACACAGATACTTAAAACACATCTTGGAAAACTCAAGACATCTCTTCTATTTTTATAGAGGCACAAACAACGTATCGGAACGGGGAAAACAAGATCAGTTTACATCTTTCATATCTTGTCTTCTTATCAATGTTTCTCAGCGAGAAACCCAACAAGTAGTATAGGTACTCTTATTCTATAATTGGCACACGCTCTCTTCATTCTGCACCGGAGAAATATGTACCATTAAACGGAGGTTTATTCTTAAATAAAGCATTGTAGACTCCACTATATTTGTATTTGAAATTTTTTTGTATATATCTCCCAAGAGTTCCAACTGTCCGAAGCCAGTTGAAATATGCCATCCCCTGTAACTGCATATTATGGTTTAAAAACTATATATATTCACATGGATCAACAAACGCCGATTCTGAATATATCATTTTTATTATATATAATTACAGGTAGAATTTTTAAATTGTTATTTAAAAGAGAATTAAAAAAGCTTGTCATCTAAACGCCCTGCATCGTTGGTACAATTGGAACGACTTCACGCATTTGTTCGTGCCTAAACTCTTTCTGTGTAAATCCATTCTGTATGACCGTATGACACTTGTGTGACGTCATGCGGTCACCGCTACTTACCTTTCTCATTCCAGCCATTTTAGTGCTTTGTAAAAAATCAAACTTTGAGAGTTAATTTAAATATGAAAACGAACTTTAATCATATAACTGGTATTTGAGTTGGAAGATCAACATTATTAAAATATATATATATATATGGAGTGGAGTTTCTTTTTGCTGTATATTGTGAGGCTGAATGTATTGAGGGGGGAAGGAGATGGGAGGAGGAAGGTTGGGAAGTACCTGGTTTTTCAATTCTGGTCACCAAACACGGCTAAAGTCATTTTAAGCAACGTTTCGACTCTGAATGGTACTATCTTTCGACTTTCGACTGGTCATATCTACTTTGTCAAGCACTATTTTTTGTCCAAGCGAAGAGACCTACTTACTTCGTGGTCAGCCAAGTGGAGCACGCACAATGACTTAGTAATCATGGCTGCTGCTAATGCATAGGTACTTGAATATCTGCAGAAATCATATTCATTTATTGATAACTATTATAAGTTGGATAAAAAAATCAATCTTGACATAAATATACATATCCGTTAATGTACCTTTGTGAATCTGCTCTGAGTCAATAATATTGTTAAGGTACAGCATTAAAAAAATTAACCTATATATCACTTTGCAGGTTGCTAACTTAAGCAATATAACAGCTGATTTATCTGTTGATTCTATTTCCATTCCGTTTCAAAAGACAAAGTCCTCAAACTGTATTATTTAAATTTTATGAAATACACCCCAAAATGTCTTAAAATAGGTACAGTTTGATTACCAGTGGAAGCATTTTTCTTTATTTTTATATTAACGCACCATTGTCTAATTACAGAAAATACACAACACGAAATGAGATAAACAAAGCTACAGAAAAAAAAAACCAGCACATGCAATGAAGCAATGACAAAAATATACATTTTGCGAGAAGTCAAGTTTTGGTAGAGTCCACGATGTTACACACATTAGTAAATATTCTTCGAAGTTTTGAATGTTTTACCTAAAATTCCAGTACGTAGTTCATGCAGAATTTAAAAGATGCTATGGTTTTAAAGTATGGATTATTGTCTTTTGAATCCTTATACATTTCCTAATTAGCCGTATAGAATTTACAGAAAAAAATATTCGTGGTATTTCTTGAGTTAGCAACCTGCAAAGTGTGTATTTTTGGGTGCTGACCGTTAATACGGCTCAGTTATCTGAAGTCCTTATAGGCAGTATTGGTGTCGTGGTGTACGTTTCATTGGTTAGTCGTTTCATCTTAGTAAGGGATAAGTTAATAAAAATTCATCCAAAGGTAGTGACAGAATAACTACTCGGTACTAATGATTATCATTAGTGTCCGAGACATTATAATGTTTATGGAGCTGAACTATTTCAGCTATTAGTCAGCGTTTCTATGTCTAGAAAGACGGGCTGGGTCGTTTGATTTTATGGTTTGTGAGAAAATAAAACATAGTCATTTATGATAAATCCATTTGAACTGTTATTAGAGCCATGTGACAAACGTCAACCTCGTTCAGATGTTTGACACGCGTTTGGCGTGTTTCCCGACTGTATACCGATGCCGAAGGGAGCAATGCCGCTAGTTCCCCAGAACATTTTCCATTGATATACCGGTAGAACAAGGACGTCATTCCTACCAGTGCCTGTGCCCTAAAGATTGCCGTGCGTTTGTTAAGAATGGGGAAGCACAAATAATTGTATAAGGTAACTATTAAATGTGGCATCAGAGAGTATATAAAGAATAAAACTTCACGAAGAATATTACAGTAAAAGATATGCGTACATATCAAACATATACTAAACATAAGTTAAATTAATATTATAATGTCTTCTATCGATTGGTATTCACGTTGTGGTGTCATTATTATTTAATTAATTTTTAAAAAATATACTTTGTTTACACCACTTTACATATGTAAATAAAGATCTACATGGATATATTTAATTTAATTTAATTTATTCCTGACGATGACAGCATTGCTGTTGTAACGTGTAGATGTTTATGTATATTTACAAGCGGTGTAAACAAAGTATTTTTTTAAAATAATTAACTAAATTAATATTGATTGAAAATATATTTATGCCTTCTTGTTTTTACCTTCCGTGAAATTAAATATATCCGCTACATCTACGTATCTATTACTAACTTCATGTAGTCTATGTACAAGCGAGTGTTTGTAATGCTCAGTCATGGTGTTGTTACATTTAAACAGGATTTTGGAACGAGTTGCTCTCGTAGGTATATGCGGTTAGGTAATTTACATCTCTTTTATGGACAACTTTTATTATTATTTTTATTTTTTTATTTCGATTCTCTAAATTCTAAATAACATTAAATAAAATATTTTTTATAATCATTACCATAAGAATACTTCTGGATACCGAGTGAAGGAGATATCGAATCTTTACGGAAAAAAGGCTGAAGCTCCATCAGACCCACGTAGGCATATATTGAGTTTTGCCTGCTCTCAACACAGGTCCTCCTCTTCGGACAGGCACAGTATCATAATCCTTATAATACATTGAGATGGTAAAGATGAATAAATACAATTTAAAAAGTGTTGTTGCTAACAACTCAGTCATTGAATTATGTGTAATGTTGCATGGACTTCGGCAATGATATCCTCGAACAGCATCATTATTTCATACAAAACTTAATTTTGGATTTGATGTCTAAATACTCACCTAAACCTAATGATATTCGAGATTTTAGAGACATCTTCAACTTGGGGTTAACGATGATTTAAAAAAAAGTTTAACCCCATCTACTTTGAAAACATAATGAAATATAAAAAAAAAAAAAAATAAGCATCATAATGGACTTTAAATTAAATTAAAAACTACCAATTTACGTTGAAATACAAATTTGCAGTACTTAATTTAAAATGTCGACCGATTTTTTTTTCTTTTTAATTTTTTATTTACATAGAAAATGTGATAATTTTTTTAAAAAATAAGGTAAACCCGCAAATAATTATCTAAGTTGCCTCTACAATTAAGAAAATTGATATACTTCATAATTTACAACAAAAATTAATAAAATACTTTTCATACGTACTAGATATTTACTAACCATTTAATTAAAAAAAAATTATATACAAAAAATTAAGTTATGTATGAAACAGGCAGCGCAGCCGTTCCTCTTAATAAACGCAGTTTGTCTTGCTTACACCTACATATTTATTTATTTAAACGCCCATTGCATTTTTACAAACATAAATACGAAAAATTATAAAATAGGAACATAATTTTATATTAATATCGTAGTTACGCTACAATTCTTATCTGCCGTTAGATATAATAGTACATGCTAAACCTTTACAGATATTTAATACATATTGTTATTAGCGAAAAACGGTCAAAAAGTATAAACGCTAGTATATTTTGAATGTGGGAAAAGTATTTACAGCGTGTTCTTTTATTATAATAAAAATTAAGGTTTTTAAATTTCGGAGTTATTTTCCTTTCTTAAGTCAAATAAAAAGTTGGAAACATGCTGTATGCAAGCAACGCATCTGTGGGAGTACCGTTTCGCATTAGCATTCTCTGCCACACCTACAGAATGGACGATGACATACTGACATTCTCGAAGAAGTGTCCAGAAAGACATCTCACCTGGTTTATGCGAAAAAAGTAAGAGGTAGGAATGCCGTAAAGTTTCAGAGTTTATTAAAAAAAATATTTTTGTTTTCCACAATTCACACAATAACACATAACATTTTTATTACATTACATAATTTTACGAATAACTCGTTGAAATTCGAGGCGCTTTGCCAATATTGGAACTTTTGCGAAATCTATAAATGTCAAAGTTATGTGTAAATGTAAAATTAGTGTTATTGTTGGGAGTATTTATGTGATTGCCACCTGGGATTACGTTGCGATGGGAGAGGCACGCAGCGCCATCTGCCGCCGAGCTTCCGAAGCTGGGAACACAGACTTGGACAACTACCTGCACACTGATATAATGTATCAGCTTATGAACAATAAAGATGCTAGAAGTGCCGAGGCTTTTACACGTTATAGGACAGACCATGTTAGAAAATAAATCGCAATATTGTCATTCTGTTGAGTACGGTCAGAGGCGTCCATATAGGCACATAAGCACTCTCTACCCCACCTTACTCGCATGAAAATATAAACAGTATTAAAGTGCATAAAATTATTGCAAAAAATCAATCACTCCTTTCAAATATACGCGCGTAATACCAACCACAAAATGCAGCGTTGCGCGCGCCATATCGACCGCACTACAACGTGTCAAAGGCAGGAACTAAGTATGCAAAATGACGGACGTACCTACATCATATTCAAAATGTTGACTATATTCTATACGTTTATAGGTGACGTAACACATAGCGTCTCACGATCACAAGGAATGAATTTACACAAAAAATAATTTAGACGCAAACCACCGCGTGACATCGTTCCAATGCATAATTTTCATTGGCTCCGCCGCTTTGACAGGCCGTGTAGTTTAAGTTTAGTCGTAGCTCGGCTACAGTCGTTACGCTTCCATGGCATATCTCCCTTTGGTATCCATTATCATGTAATATGTAACATGCGCCGCTTTAATATTCCATCATTAACAGACAAACACCACCTTTGTGGTCAGGTGATGAGCGCGAAGCCAGCGGACGAATTTACCTTTCGGCGAGAGGGGGCCCACGCGATTCGGAAAATAGAAAATGAATTACAGGAAATTTCTTGGCGATACTCTCCCCGCCCCACCTAATTTATAACCATCATCTGTGTCACCGGTGTCAGCTGCAGACAACGCCGCTGGAACAGGAATAGCTGTTTACGCAGAAATAATACCTGTTTGCTTTCGTTTCGCTTCATTTCGCACTGTTTTTGCCCTTGCAGGGTTAACATTGTAGGGTGATATAATAAAATTTTGACGTATATTGTTTTATTGCAGGGTGAAATTATATAAATAAGTAGGAACTTGTTACGTTATGGATTTATCGGAATCTTCCATACTATTTCAACGCAAATCTTGAATACAGTTGTACCACTGAGAGCTCTGTTGTAACTTCTCAATATCGTCACAAAATCTAACAAGGTTCAAATGAGCGGCAGGATCACATAAAGCAGATCACATATTCTGAGCAGAAATACTCTTGTGGGTAGGTATCTACTTTCAATACAATATGTAAAATAAAAAATAAAATAAAACTGAATATTAAATTATGCGAAAGGAATCTTTAATACGAGTATAGGGTGTATCCTACAAACTTTAAGGAGTGATTTCTGAGCTTATTTGGAGTAAAAATGTATATGACTTTTTAATTTCCGGTTATTTTTTTTTTGTATAATTTTTTTTTTTAATTTATACAACAAATACACTTTAACATATCGTCACTAGTCACTCAGCCGAGTAAATACCCCCCCCCCCCCCCGGCCCGACTCTAACTGTTCAATACCTACAGATTAAAAAAAAATGTTTTTAGATAAAAGAGGGTCATCTCCATTTTTTACTCCAAATTATCTCTGGAATCATTGTTTTCGGGTGCGTCCCGATACAGCCCGTATAAAGTGAAAAATTTGTGTGCCAAAACACCAAAAACTATCTACGAATGAGCTTTATGATATGCAGACCAATTTTTCTGAATTTTCTAGGTTAGCGCAACTATTCAGTTCATCACCCACCACCTTTAAGAATTTTTAAATTTTCATGGAGCTCTGTAACATTCATTTGACTCACTAAAATTAGACATGACACCATATTGTTTGCTTCATCTTTTTCAATTGTTCGATAAAATCTACTCCGAGTGGGCGTATTTTACATGTCGATTTTTCTAGACCGAAGAGCGAAATCTGCGTCGTGCATTACGTGTCCATATTTTATGAGTTCCTGTAGTAATTTGGGATGTGGCATACATCCAGTTGACGTAAATTAATGTTGCAATAGATTTTCTGGAAACAACGAAACGGAAATCTTAGATCATGGATTTCTCCATTTATTAAGTTTTCGCATTATTCGTAATTTTATTTCGCAAAGCTACTCTGCCTTTACCACTTTAATACGGCTCGCATTAATACTGCGCATTGGATATAATACAAGAGGTGACATTGGAGTGTTGATACTGTTGATATTACGCAGAATCTGAAGATGATTTTCTGAAAACTTACGAAGTGGAACAAGGCATCGGCGCGCAATGGAAGCTAATCATTTATAAATGGTTTGTTTATTTTCGAAGGCGTTGAAATAATTTACTAACATGGCGTGACCGAGTAAGCTGTAGCAATAAGTGTGTATTATAAAAAAATAGGTATAATGTTGATACTCACTGAAGAGATAAACTGTCAGAAATGTTTTTTGGACTTGTCTATTCTTTTTTTATTATTACATTAATACATTAAAAAAAAGTTTTTAATCTTTTTTAATTATTATTATTTTTTTAAATTTTTTTATTATTTAATTTTTATTTTTTTATTTAGAAAAGATGATTTTTTTTATTTTCTCTTTAATTTAATTTATTTATTTTATGCCAATATTATACCAATATATTATACCAGTCAACATGCGAGGAAAATGTTTCTTGTGTAATGATGGAGGACTTTTTGTCAACTCGGCTACTAACCAGTCAAAATTTTAAAAATATTGTTTTCTTTCTTAATCAATTTAATTTACTTATCTAGGGTCTAGGAGTCCGAAAGTCTTATGTAAATTGGCGACATGAGCTTTCTTGCAATTCGATACAGATCAGACTTCTACCGTTTTCCTGTTCAATGGTGACACTGGTGTTGATGTTACGAAGAAAGTTATTTTCTAAAAAAAAAATTTCAGAACGGAACTTTGCACTGCGGCCAGGAAGCAAAGAATAATAAATCGGTTGTTTATTGCAGAATACGCGGAAAGTTTCTTTTCAAACGGGATTGATTGAAAACGACGGAAATGATAAATCAATGCTTTTGCACCAATCGTTTTAGCATGTTTCGTTGTTTGATTCCAGTAAATTTTTTTTGGAAATCTGAACCATTTTATTTTAATTTATGATCAATACAAGACCCGTATATATAAATATCTTCTTTCAGCCCCTTATTATCCCCTCACGATATCGCCTAATCGAGTTGCTATACGAAAATCTCATATTCGTATGATAATTATAAGTTAGTGACGAATCGTATCCAGCAAAAGAAACTGTATGGAATAAGAAAATAAATTAGGAAGTAAAATCAATACATATTATGAGTATTTTTGTTTAATCGTTTGAAATTGAAATGTAGAAATCTCAATACTATAACAAAGCGCTCTTGAGGGGATTTTCTCACGAAAACGGCGCTATAGAAGTGATCCAATCAGTATTTATCTCTAGTTAAAAACAAAAATGTATATAATAATATGAAAAGCAAAAATATATATCAAAACCAACCGTTTTCATCATAAACCTCGACTCATAATTAATTTGATGGAAAGTAATTTTAAACTATTATAATAATAATAAACTAGTATTTTTCATTATCGACATTTTTTTTTTTTAAAGAAAGACAAATATTCCCTGGTTACGAATAACCTGACAATATTTGAAAATCTCCTACTACCATCACAGTAAGCGGAAGATGTTGCTTGTGTCGTAACGGAGGACTTAGCCAGCCGAGGAATTGAACTCACAACGCATGGGTGAGACCCAAACGCGACGCCAACTCAGCCACTGACCGGTCGAATGTTTCGCATATTATTATTAATTTCCTTCCAAAAGACCGATCCGCTAATTGGTAGTTGGAAGGATTGGTTTTGAAATATTTCAGCAGATGTCAGTCACCATTGGCAAAAAACGGACAATTTATGAAAAAGTGTAAAAAGAGAGTTGCAGTATGATTACAAGGTAATTTCAATGACGAATTTTTGTGCAAGAATTACTTGCAGTACTCCATGTAATTCAGCTCTTGAAAACGAAAACAGTCGAAAGATGTGTAATATTAGCCGATACAGGGTTAATTTTTGAGTGATTTACGCTGCTTGCGCGATATATCCCATGAGGTAAACTACAAAAATACTATTTTGAGGAAGGTAAAAAATAATATATAGTATATTTGCGCACGTTCCAGAGTGGAAGATACTCTCAGTATAGCCCTGGTGAAAGACCACCATTCAGAGTTTAAATGTTGCTTGAAATGGCTTTTAGCCATGCTTGGTGACCAGATCTGATTAGCCAGGTATTTTACCACCTACCTCTACCCCTTCTCCTTCCCCTCCTCAATGCGTTCAGACACACAACATTCCCCTATTGGGGATGCTAGAGTCTCACTGACTCCAGACAGTTCAGAGCAGTTGGGATTCTTGTGTGGTATCAAATAATAAAAAATAAAAAAATTCGGAGAAGCGAAGTACTGAATTAGCAAAGTTCAAAAATACTTATTTTAAAGCGTTTAAAAAAATAAATTTGCGCATTTTTAAAACAAATATCTTCGTATCTTACAGCGGGTGTTTGGCGCAAGCGTGGGTAAGTACTGAGGTATTACTTTGGAAAATAAACATTGATTCCGAATGTATTTAGGACTTCTGGATAGTTGCCTTCGTATCCGCCACCGCCATCCATCGCTTTAACGAGTGACTTAAGTATTTACCGATTAGGCGGCCAAAATAAAGTTCCATCCAAATAATAATTATTACGCTTTTTATTGAATGTTTTTTTTGCCACAGCATTATAATGCCGCATTATTTATGTCTGCAAAGGATAAGTATAACATATTTTGGTAAACATTGATCCAGCCACAACATGGAAAGCCAATGGCGTATATTACACAAATAGGTACTACTATGATGTTCTTAGTGCCATGGCTGCTTGGGTGGATTCTCCCTCGATAACCCCCTGTGGACCTTCTAATATCTTCTATAAATTAATTTATTGATATATCACCTGTGCACCTAAATATCCGGTTGCCGTTTTCGTTCTTCGGTGTCGTTTCCTCGAAGACTTTCTCAAATTAATCGTTTTTCTAAACTTTGTTTTTAACTAGGATGGGAAATAATTGATTCTGTTTTGTGGAACTCCATTTAATTTTAATAAATTAATTAAATAATATACTGTGAAACATGTAGAAACATGTTTCGAAAGCGATGCTTTCTTAATCAGAAGTAATACTGATGTATGCATCCTAAAGCATCTTCAGCTTTATATTAAGTAGTGAATACAAGGTATGTTACTTAATTCATTTGTTAATAATGACGCCACAAAGTGAAAACCATTCGTTTGTAGAAATTAAGTTAATTTTAAATTTGTTACATTAAATCACAGGGAGTATTAGGTTGGGAATGACAATATACACCTACTTTTCTGGATGAATCCAAAACAATATTGGTACCATACCTACACCTAGGGGTGGAAATACAGGTAAAAAAACATTTCTTACGAAAGTTATGTTATGGAACATATCAGCGGATTAACGATTTTGAAGTGTACAAGGCGATTTAATGAAATTTTTAGAGTATTAAATCCTAGGTAGCCAAAAACCAGTTGGATGTTTCATAGATAACAGATAAACGGGTAGGTCTATTGGTAAGAACTAATTAATTTCAAGAAAGATGTTTCTCGGTGGATATAAATGTGATTGAGTCATTCGACAACAACAACTCCTGGTTTTCATCAGATCTCTTGGCACCGCAGCAGCGTCTGAGTTCAATCCTAACACGCGGCGTTACACTTGCTCCGCAGCGAAAACAAAAAATAGCCAGCCGTATTGTGCGAGCTGCAAGAAGAAGGATCTTGGCTCCGGACCGATATTATGTACGGGTAACGTGTTGCAATCAGGGAACTTGACGAATAATTGATTTTGTGTCTTGTATAGGATGCCTAGTCTGTTATTTGTTTTGTAAATTTATCTCTCAGTCTACTCCTGGCGAGAGACCGCTATTAAGAATCAACATGTTGTTTAAATTGGATATTCCCGAAAGATGATCTCTATTCGCATGCAAATGATTTTCATTTGACAAAAGTATATTTTGGATGTAAAGAACAATTTTTTCTCAAACCGGAAGCGATGCTCTGCCAATTTACTGAATAATATGTTTTTCAAACACCTTATAGATTTTTTCTAACAAAAATAGAGGTTATGATGAAAAAAATGTTAATGTTATTAAGGGTGAGCGTGGACACGTCCAGAATAAATAATATAGTATCACATCTTATCTACTCGAAAAATCGTACAGTTCGGAAATCTTTAAGCCGAAGTTATTTACCTTATTGTCTGGTGCCAATTTCTTCCAACCAATCGGATTTATAGTGAAATAAAATTATTAATAGAGTTATTTCATACATGAGTTGTTTTCACGTGGGGGTGGCTAGATAATTCAACAGATCAGTCCGAAAATCTAATATAACTTAACCTAATTAATCTTTTAAAAAAATATATTTTAAAAATAAACAAAAATTAGCTTACGTTAGATTAGGTTTTCGGACAATTTTTTTTTGTGCTTAAGGTCTTTATATCACTTTTAAAAAGTGTGCAGATTCGTACGTGTGTTGATTTATCATGGCATCTAAGGTGGGGTAGGGAGAGGAAATTATTCGTTGGGGGTTGAAGCCGAGCATCAAGGCGGTAAGAAAAAAGGGGGTTTGAAATTATGCGTTGAAAGTGACGCTTGTGAAGGTACCCCGCACAAATCGTTTTTAAGGCCTGATGCGTTGTGAAGGAAAATCCAATATAATAGTTTTAACAATACTTGCATGAAGAGAGACCTTATGATCTTATAGGCAGGGAATAATAACTTTTAGACTAGCAAATAAGTTGTTCATTTTATTTTTTTAATTTTTTATTGTATAATATTAATTAAATACAATGGGGAACTTGTACCCGCTCAAAAATGAAAAAAAAACAGCTCATAGTTTTGTTATAGAGATACTAGTCTCCATTTACTTTTGTTATTAAAATTAATTAATATTGTTAATGTATCATAGGGGAGGGACAGATGAATTTATATTGCATCCTGTTTTTGGTTATCGCGCGTGGTATTCGTAGATACGATCGATTTTGCGAAGGTCAAAAATAACGATTTGATTCCACTCAATATATTTTTGTAAAGTGCATAGTATGATTGAAGCAAAATTTATTATATCCCACGATGAAAGCTGGAAAATGTATGGCCGCAATGTTTACCGAGGAAGATAGCAGCAGAGTGAAATACAAAGTGCTAAGTTTAGATCGCAGGAAGATGTTTTTACGTATATTACACCTCGACCGGTCATGTAGGTATGCATTTCTCGCGCATATGTGCAATTACACACTCGTATGTGATGGTATCAAACCGTATGCAATAATTACTTTACCTAAAATATCTCGTACTAATACTTAGTTACCACCACAATATGCACATACATATGGCACAATATGTATTTAGGTTATGTGTTATTCATGACTTTGCGTTCAAATACATTATCTCGATATAATCCAATAACAACATTTCGGCGTTCAGGTTTATTTTAAGTTTTATTTCTTAGATGAATGGTAGGTACTATTTGCATAGAACAGGATGGTACCTACCGCATGTACAGAAATTTTAAATTTTGTATAGAAACGGACGAAGAACTACGGTTCCATGATAAATCAATACACGTATGAATAGGCGTACTTTTGAAAAGTAGTATGAAATTATCAAGTAACTAACCTAAAAACCTAACCTAACGTAGTTAACCATTTTTTCTATTATTATTAGGTTTTTAATATAACCAAAAAAATGTGAACTGGGTTAGATTAAATTAAATTTTAAGGGCTGTTTTTTTTCTTCGTACTGTGATGACTTTATGTCACTTTTAAAAAAGTGTGCCGATTCATACCAGTGTTGATTTGTCCGGTCACTAAGAAATACACACATTTTTCTTAGAAAAATTATATATCGGATTCACATTTTTTAATATCAATATGTTTATATTTATAGTTACAAATTACAAATTGGCCACTTTGGTTTTGTTGTACTTGTATACTTTTCTACAAAACTTTGTATATGTATTATTACTCGCCTGTTGTTTTGTGTTGTAGTGATATTTCTACTTCCTTTTTGTATCTTGTTGTATCACTTGTGTAATGTAATTTTTTCTCTTGTCCCATAATAACAAATAATAATAAAAAAGTATAACAATTGTCTTGATGGTTCTCGGTTTTACTACAAATTCATCAAACTAGTTGTTTTCATAATAGATAATGGTGATTTGTGATTTCGGACACTTTTGAACAATTAAAAATCACACCTCTAACTAACTATTTGGTGATGATAAAACGCTCCAGCTCCAGTTTAATGACTGCCAAGTGAATTTTATCGCTCAACAAGGCGATATTGAAATCTCTTTTTTCTGAAACTAATTTCAAATTGGTACCCGTGGAATTTATATTAAATCTGTGTTTGAAAATTCGACGTTTTGTTTTTACATTACGCTGAACTTATATAATCTGATACAGGTCATGTTTTTTTTTATCGAGACACCATCCAGTCGCAGGTGACACTTTTTCATTTCGATTTTTTACCGTTTTGATAACAAAAATCTAAAGTATGACAGAAAACCACTGCTCTCTATTTACTTTATTAGCGTTGATAATCGACCAACCGTTGTTTACGTAGATGTTGAGTATGAAGCTCTCACACGCACATACTAACAGCACACAATACATTGAAAACGTTCTATGTGTAAAAAAAAAGACATATATATTTTGATAAGTCAACCTCTAGAGCTCTGGATCTAGAGTCGTTCTGCCACAGACACTCAATAACTCAACATTATTACTAAGTTCCACCTATGTAGGTTTCTCGAAAGGGATGGAATGTATCAAGTTTCAATGGAATAAGTCTCGAGAGTTCAGCTCTGTGCTTTCGGGCGTCGATTGGCGTCGTTTTTATTTTCGACGCGTTTTCTCACTCGCGTATTTATAGAATCCTACTCAGAGCGGAATGCACCGCAATATCGGAGCTTTTGCATCACCGAAAGCAATCTGGTGCTGCTTACATTTTCATATTACTGTATCAGCAATAATCATTATTATGTACAATAATTCACCTCACGGTAGCCCACCGTTAGGATTCAATGCAAAGTAACGCAAAGTAGAGACAAGTTAACATATTTATTTTTATTACTCCCCTTTACTAGAATAACATTATAGCCAATTGTTTGTGCATTCTTAATTAGTATTCTTTTCAAAAGGAAATTGTAATATAACAAAAAAAAAAATTACAGTCTCCGCTTTCAAAATTATCTATTGCCACTGAAAACACAACCTGTTAAAACTTGTGTTGTGGGCTGCTGCTAACAAGCCACTTTCAACTTTAAGTAGCTTAGCGTGTACACATTTTCATTGAAAAAAAATAATATTATACAATTTAAAAATAAAGCAGATTGTCTATATAATTAACCTGTCTCGGGTCTAGGAGTCGATAGGTCTTATGCGTGCAGGCGACATCAATGTTCATTCTTTCTGCCAAACGTCACAATAACTTGGGATTATCTATTCCATGATTAAACACAATGCTAAGATTTTCTTCATGTTACTCTTTGTGTTTCTATGTACTTTACTTATCTTTCATTTGTTGTAACGTTTATTAATTTTATTTTTATATTTGTTTTTACAATGGAGTTTTTTATTTTAATTTTAACGTGCACTCCTTTCTTAAGCGCAAGCAACAGCTTACATTAGGAAATTATATATTTGATGTGTTCGAGATAGATCAACAAGGTCATTAAAATCTTACTTGATCAACATACTACGGGAAGGGGTGATTATATATATAGTGTAAATCTGTTGTTCATGTAGAACATGTAACAAATAGTACCTATCAAAAGAAAACATAAAACTCTGGTAAATAATAAATTGGGTCGATACTTATTACATGGACTTAATATTTAACAAATGCATGCACAGCTACTTATATTTTCATTTAATTATTAAACACTATAAATTAATTACGTGGTTGATGATTGGGAATGGATTATAGTAATTAAATAAGAAGATTTGGAAACAAAATTATTATTTGGGACGCAGTTGACAACGCGCATTCAAATAAGAAGAACGCGTTAAAGTTATGTCCCCATTGCATATGCGAGGCAAACCGAATTTAAGATGATTTTCGTGGAATATTTTAGACGAGTAGAATAGGGTTAATAAATTTCTTGAAACATATAATTTTTCTAATTTATTTATGAAAACAATATCTGATATGGTGTACATTATACTGCATTAAAATGTAACCTTTGTAGGATTTTATTTTTAAGAGTAGTTAAAAAAAACTAGGGGAATTCATTTAACTGAATGATTGATAACTTAAATGTTGATGCGCTTACATGTTTACACTTAAATGTAAATTGGAAAACAATTGCAAAAACAGAAATTAACCCAAAGCTAGCTAGAACGATGCATGGCAGGAATCAGCTTAACCCTTACCACTCCTTTATTTTTTTAATATTTGTTGTCAGCCAAATCTAATTTAAATAATGTCAAAATATTAATTTATTGATAGGCAGTTATAAAAAGGTTATTTCATAGTAAAACAAAAACGGAAAACAGTCGAAATCTTATTAAAACGAGAATTTAAATGTTTTTTATCGAATAATCACAAGAAAAAACGTCACGTGTCAAGTTTTGCGGACGAAAATACACCGCGCGGGCACATCTTATCTTGTCGGCCGCCAGCCGACAACGGAGTTTTAGCGTACAAATAGTGATGTCGGCTGGCACCCGACAAAGGAGTGGTAAGAGTTAAGAGATTGATTTTTTAAATTGAAAATATAGTTTCACCCGGTTTATATAGCTCAATACGATGCGAATCAAATATCAATGGGCAAACATATCGCTCGGAGGATGAAGAACTTACGAAGATAAATTACGCCACTCATTGGCAACCCAAGAGCGTGCTCGAGGCTTCCCTAAAACCCGCTAGATCAACGAGACAAACAAGTATGGTCTTGCCACCGAAAGCTAATGAATGTTTTTACCGTTACTGTTCAATAGTGTATGCCATCACTTTTCCATATGGGTACTATTATGATTGCTTACGACAAATTTACTTATTGATAAAAAAGAAACCTATCGAATATTTTTACCGCTCCTGTTCAATAGTGTTGACATGCCATCACTTTTCCATATTTATTATATATAATTAACAACATTGTTTATATGGTAATAATAGTAGATATATAAGTACTAAAAATTGTTTATTTTATTTATTTGCATAATCATATTAGTTACTTTAAAAAAAATTATATAAGTAATATTATCATTGCCTACGACAAATATAATGCCATTTTTACAATGCCTTATACGAATGAATATAATTATTTTTATAGATGAGTAATCAGAGTTAAACATGCATGAAAAATCATGTCAATATGAGATAACTCATTCGTTTGTCATTCGACATTAATGATTATTGGCACTAAGAATAGTTGCATTATTTATCATGGCCTAGGTATCTATAAAAATTAAATGTCCGATATAGCATAATATGTCGATGGTAGCAACCCTGTTCTGTTCATTGCAGAGAGAGGCCTCCTCCTCTACATGGCGTCGATTTATTTATTTATGCTACTCGTGGCGGAAAGTGTGAGTAGGCGGCGGGTTTTTCCCGGGCGTCTTATTGAACTTTTCCAAGAGATCATTGCTCCACCTTGAAATTATATGTCAGCGGGCAATTTGCGCTGGCTGGATACACAATGGCATCCTAATAGAACATTTTGCAACGCGATATACATACATTTTTTATGGCAATCGTTACTGTTGCTTTTCTAGATAAATTTCAGCGAATTGTTATGTTCAATAATGCAAAACTCGAAAAATTCACCAATAACGCCGTAATGCAATTTTTTTCTCAATTAAACCATTTTGTGTCATGACACCATAAATGAAATAATAATAATTATTCATTTATTCCGGAATGTGGGGAGGTTAGTGCGATCCCACCTATCCCACAAAGTATGTATGAAAATATAAATTATAATGATAGCATATAATAAAAAATTATCTATATATAAAGAGGAGTGTCTGTGGGTGGGTGTTTTTTCATACGGTTTATTTCGAACTTGATGAAACTCACACTTGACCTTCAAAACAAGAGAAAGGTCACTGTCTGCACGAGATTACGAAAAACACCCCATATTTCCCATACCTTAAAGTAGATTTTTAGTACTTCTTGATGAAATTTTAATATGAGAAGAAAATAAGAGGAAAATTACTGGGTAGGGAGGGGTAGGGGTAACACATCATAACCTTAAAACTTTTCTCCAAACTTTTCACAACCATGGGTAACGCTGGGTGCTACGGCTAGCAGTAAATCGTTAGTTGCGAAAATAAATGCAAACCAAAAAATAAATAGAACATAATTTAAGACGTTAGTGATCTGTGATATTTGTTGATGAGGGCAATATTTTTCTCCTTTGTGCATCGATGCTGGAATCTGAACTCTGTAGAAGTGGGAATATTAGATCACATATTTCTTGGTTTTACTTCTCCAAATATCCTCTCTTCTATCAAGCTTCATCTGAAATTGCCCCCCCCCCCACCCTTTAACATCTCATCTCTTCTAAGTCTGAACTCGACTTAAATCGTCCATAAGATTTTGAATTTTTCCCATTTAAAAAAATATTATTACTTAAATTTGCTTTCAGTTTCTCCATAATTTAAAATGATGGCCAAAAACACCCTCGAATGGTAAAAGGTAGAAAAAATAGAGAAATAAAGAAATAAAGTTCCATAGATCATGATAGAAATGATGTTACGAACAAAAAATAGTTGCGTGATTCTAGAAATTCCAGGCAGACAAAAAGTGTACCTAAATTTTTTGAGGTTTTTTATCGAGAGATTATACAATTTCAGAAAACAGATTTTTTTGTTTTTTTTTTTTATTTAAGATGGTATTTGCACAATTTTCTATGGCATCGGCAATTACATATTTATCCTGTACATTTTACTCAATTTACTTCTTTGAGAGCATTGTGAGTTTGCTATTTATTTAGTTAATAGATACAGAAATGTATTCACGTAGTAATTGGTGCCACAAGTCTGGGTGTTGTAGATTATTATTTTTTAATAGATTTACATTTATTTTGTGGCATCATTATTGATAAATTATTAAGAATTACATTGTTAACACCACAGTTTTGATATATAAATATCAACGTGTTTCGGAAGCGAAGCTTTCCTCATCAAGATACACTGTATTCAAAAATACATGATACACAGTATATTGACACATGTTGATATTTATATATTAAAAACAGTAATGTAAACAAAGTAATTATTTCTAATAAAAATCATGTAGATATCAATGTTAATTTATTCATTAATTAATAATGACGCCACAAAGTGAATACCAATCGTTTGAAGAAATTATAATTCTTTTTAATTTGTGTGATTTTTATTTGTATATTTAAAAAAAGCTATTTGTGCATTTAAGTTTACAAATTACTAATTATAACTTACCGATTTTTATCTCGCTTAAATTAATGTGGTTCTTACAATACATTTTTAATTAATATTTTTTTTTGTTTTCCGGCAACGCATTCGTATTTCATGATGTTGTTGAATAAATTGCTTTGCGTATTGGCTTTATTCTTAGGTAGTCTGATTTCATTACACGTCCCTGTGTTGTGTCTGTGAATGTCCTTGTTGTAGTGTTATGAAGCGACTCCCTAACAACTACGGTTGACAAACCGCGATCCGGAATTAACCATAAATAAACATTAGTTGTCTATGATAAGTATTTCTCCGCTCCCTTTGGTAAAGGGAGGGAGGGGGAAAGCGACCACAAGGGAGCGGTGGGGAAGACAGAGATTCATTCTTGCCTGGAGAGCCGACCTGTCCGCTGCCTACCTGTCGCCAGCCCCTGCATTCAACAACGGGTTCCGTTCCAATTTACTTAGTTATTCATTTGCCTTTTGCTTTTAGATAAAACTGAAATCATTTAAACTCATTCAAATTCAGTCTATCTTTTAATAACCTGCAGTCGTTCACAGAAAGGTTTAAGCTTTTCCTAGAGCCTTTAAATTCCGCTATAAAATATACGCCTGCCTACCAGGTATTTATATAGCAAAAGAGAGTTGTTTTTATTTTGAATTCCCTATTCCTGTTTATATGTATCTATTTATCTATCTATCTATCTATTTATATGTATTTGTTTTTATTAATGATAACTAAGCGGTAATTTCGAGAATCGCCCATCAACGAACTGACAACACGACTAAAAGACGGGTGTATTACATTCTCGTATACATCCCTCTACCCTGAGAAGAGCTAGTCGGGGGATATTTTATATATTAGATCTATTGGTGAACTTTACTAAGATTGCCAATACAAATGTGCTTACGTAACGGAACGAGGTTCTGTGAACTGTGACAGTGGCTTCCATAACGTGGGGTTAGATTCTTTAAATGACCGCTTATTTATAACATAAATGTTCAAATTACCCTGTATATATATTTTTTGTGTGATTTTCTCCCAGTGAAGTGTTTAGGTAACTCTGGAAATAACCGCGTGTTTTTAGAAAGTGATTTCTTTTTCTCTCTCAAACGCCGCCATCTTTGAATATTGAAATTCCGTTCGACGACACGTGTCAAAAATCGCATCGATATAAATCTACACAATCGTTCAACCATTTTTAGCAACGTTTCTTGCAAACGTAGCTATTTTTGAATATTGAAATTCCGTTCTGGAAAGTTTTTTCAAAAACACGTGTAAAAAAAAAAAAAAAACTGTGTGTTTTCAGCAAAGTTTCTTGCAACGGCGGCCATTTTTAAATATTGAAATTCCGTCGGGGTTTTTTTTTAAAAAAAAAAAAACACGTGTTAAATCAAGCTACCAGCGTCGTTAATGAATTGACCGTTACCGTTTAATATCTTTACATATCGGGTATTAATAAACGAATTCCTTGGTCGAAGTCGAAATTAAAATCTTAGTTTTAGAGATTGATATAGGAGTCCAATCGAAGATAAAAGTAAAAGCATTAGAACTATAGATAAATTCGCTTTAAAAAAAAAAAATATTTACAAGCAGATATTCGAGCGCCGCCATTTTGAATTTTGACGCGTGTTCAAAAATTTGTTTTCGGAAAACACGTGTGAAAGTACATTCGTTTTAGTCTACCAACGTCAAATTGGAGCGGATTCATTAAATATTAAAACGACAATAAGTATACGTTCGGAGATGTTTTAAATAATGCAAGTTACCAGATTATTTACAATACATCGAAAAACCACGTTTTCAGTTTTAACTTCTCAGAAACGACAAGCTAATCTCCGTTCGTCGACCATAGGAAAGGTTCTATACCTGGTCTAACGCGATTTCGTGTCTCCATAAAGCAATTCTAGACAAACCGTAATTAATATTTTTTCAAATAGTTAAATTTGAGGCGATGCAAATAATGCAGAATCATGTGTTTAGAATATGGCCTAAAAATGTCATAGACGATTCAATGGAAACTCAAGGTAGATCATACCTTGGCCTTGCATTTAACCGGGTATTTTTACTGGTGTGTCCTTTTGTAAGCCTAGAAAAATAAAGCATCTATATTAATATATATGTTTAAAGTACGAAGTCTTCTACTTACGAACCGTTTTTTCGGATATTTTCGTATTGTTCATTGGAGGTAATTTGGTTTTTAGAACGTGACCGTAAAACGTTTTAGTAATTATGTCTGAGCGTTACAAAATGGAATAAAACACGCATTTTGGTGTAGTTTTTTTTGCGTAAAAAGAAGCATGTGACCGACGTAACGAAAGAATTTAAACCTTGTTGCCACCTGCAAGAGGAGCACGTGGTTTCGTTTGAATTTTAGCTGGTGGATCGACTTAAATCAAAACGTCAAGATAGACGCCAAATTCCATTTTTAATAGGCATTATTATTAACATAGACTCGAATTTTACGAATTCGGGACGTTAGAAAATTAGACCGTTTAACTACCGTCAGTACTTTTATAAAGAGAGATATACAGAAATGATTGACGAATTTATCCATCCAATTTCCACAAGCAAATGGTAATTTATTATTTTTGCGAAGAATACATTCGCAAGAGAGCGTGTTTAATTTGGAGTACAAGTAATTCGAGTTTTTTAATTAACCACACGAGTTTAAAATTTTTAAACAGTAAGCCAGACAAATGATAACGGCCGGGGTCTCTATACAGCCATCGTGACTTGAATTCCCTTTCAGTTAATTTATCCATCACGACACAAGCCGCATTCTATGCTGTGTAGTAAAGGATTTTTTAATCATCAGGTTATTCATAACCCGTAAATGGTTGTCGTATTTTAAGGAAAGAAAAAAAATTATCGTCGAGGACGAACGAAAGTACTTAAGTTAAAAAGTAAATAAATAATTGACGATAATAGGAGAAACTTATTAAAATGAGTTAACAAGCCTAGATTTTAAGCTGTCGTTTTAATGTAGGTAGAGGGTTGTAAAAACAGACAATAAAAATAGCTTTGAACCATTTGGGTTATTCTGAAAAATCACGGACAATACGTTCAGTTAAGCTAGTTTTATGGGTTTTCATAGTAATAATAATATAATCCTGAAAAAGCTTTTAAATAATGTGAAAGTTACTTAATTACTTTGAACGGAATGCCAGAAGACAACAAAGGAAAGTTAACAATAGAATTCTACGATGCAAAAGGGTATTTTATGACCTACTTCTAATCCGTCGCACGGTCATCCGTTACAAATGCACTTTGGGTTTTTTTTGGGGAAACCTAGAGATGTCTAGCAATTTTGTGACTTTTGACTTTTGACAAAAAGGAATGACTCGAATGAGTTCGAATCTCTATAGTTTAGTATAGTTTCATTGGTTGCTTATATTTAATATAGCTTGGTTCGGTTCGGAAATTATTTCCAAATAGGGTCTTAAATATTTTAAATAACGGCATAATATTTTCGAACCCGGAATGCTGAGAAGATGTTACTTCAAATGAAATTTAATTATTGGAGAAACGACCGCGGGTTCAAATCCCAGCGAAGTAACTTCCGTTTCAGAGGCGTAGGCTCCTTCCTTGTACCTGCATTTATTTAGTGGTAAAAATACTACCAAAAATAGAACTTAGTGTTTTAAGCTTCGAAAACAAGATTCCAATGTACGGGTGACTTACATAGGCAGTTAAAGTCAAGACTGAGTGACCGAGTTCAACGAACGAAAAAATTCTACAATATTATTGTCAAATTAATATGATTTTACAACAATATAAATCATCATATCAGTAATCATTCGTTATCGGAATCGAATTAAACTGAATTAAAAGTTTATAATAATAATAATAATTGGATGATTTTTATAGCGCCGTGTTTGTGAAAAATCACCTCGAGCGCGCGGTACAAATATTTCTAAACTAATTATGTACAAACAGATACAGAAGAACATACTTACCTGGCAGGTCGCTTCAGACGAAGACAGTTTTATTAGAAATTTTATTTATAGAAATGGTAGTTTTACGTGGTTATTTGTTGCTCCCATTCTATTGAGGTTACATTTATTAGAAGATTGGAGGCACAAAAGGAGTTGGTATTTATGAAAATACTTATAATTTTTAGGACCGGAAAGAATTCATAAAATGAATTTTAGGACTCGAAAATATCTATAAAACTACCTTAAAAATCGTAAGAAGCTTTTAATAAATATTAGCATTTTTTTAATATATTTATACTATGGTTATTTATAGTGGACGCATTTGCGCACAGATGCGTGAATTTTTATTTTTTATTTTAATGATTTTAAGTAAGTACTAACCGGCTAGCTTAGCTAAGCAATTTACAGGTGAATTTATTTAATTTATGGATACGATTGTCTGAAAAGATGCGATTTAGGTTTAGTTCTGAATTCTGTTGAGTCTTTGATAATTTTTAAGTCAAGAGCGGTTCATTCCGGACTTTAGGTCCTGACACTGCGAAAGCACGATCACCAAACTAAGTATTTTTAGGTGTGCGCTTTGATTCCTTCAGCCTGCCGATAGCTGATAACGCTGCTGACCTAAGGGTGGACTGCCGTTAGTTGGTATTTTCAGAAATACACAGTTCTAATAAGTAAACTGGAGCCATTCCGTTAAGTGACTTAAATACCATCCAGCAGAGCTTGAACTAGACTCTTTCAGGAAATTTGAGCCAGTGGAAATTTTTGAGATTCTCTGACATATGAGAATATTTAGATACGCCGGTGATTAGATAAATCTTGCTGCAATGTCGAATGCTGATTTCAATTTGTTAATTTGCTATTTGGGCAGACTCGCATATATTCCGTTGCAGTAATCTAGACGTGACACAACATACGAATTGATGAGTAGTTTAGTTGCTTCTGTTGGCAGGTTTATCCGTACTGCCTTTATTCGCCTCAATTGAAAGAACCCTGTACGTACAGTTCTGTTTACACGACCTTTAAAGGAAAAGTCTGCATCCAGATGGACACCAAGTAATTTGACACACGTCTGCGGAGTAATGTCACTTCCTGAAATATTTATTGGGGAGTTATCAATGATATGCTGACGTCTGTTTATGGCGGTCTAAAAAAAAAAAAAAAATTCACCTAAAACCAGCAGACCGGTATCGTTTGTTTTGTTTATTTGTTTTTGTAGCTTTATTTAGATGTAAGCAAATTTTCATACATCTAGTAATAAAAAAACATATGCTACATAATAAAATAAATAGATTCATAAAATAGGGTTTAAGAAATACAGTTAATACAAATAGAAATCCAAGTCATAAATTTTTCTTTATGTATATAGCGCATGTTTTACGGAAAGTGCCAAGACTTGAGACTTCCTTTAGGGAATTTTGTAGGTTATTATAAAGTTTTTGCCCTTTATAAAACACGCTGTTCTGTGTACAGAAGAATACGGTGTGTACGGGAGAATACGGTTTTTTAAACAGTTATTACTGACTGATCGGATGGATAAAATATTAATACTTAATCTTTTTATAAAGAATATTGTTTTTAAAATACCTTTGAACGAAAAGTGACTAGCAACGAATAAGGGAAGCTTCTTCTTCCATCCTCTGATCTCTTGTTCCTTTTCCCACTCTTAGCGCTTTCCTTTTTCCTCCTTCCCACATGTGTAAAAAACCGTAAAGTACCTTCACTATTTCAAGGGGACGCCTGAAAAAATGGTGATGTGTACATTCTTACATAATAGCCATTCGGAGTAATTAACCGGGTGGCTTAAAAATAGTACATTTCAGAACTTGGATTGATTAACATTTTTTCAATCTCCGATATCTTTTTTAATGAATTTATAGCTACAACAACTAATAAGGTTTTCTTGTAGACCGGAATATAAAATACAAGATGGCGCCCAATAACATCATTCTGAAGGAGTGATAATGATCGGTTATGACGAATAATTAACCGTTAATTATTTTTTTTACTTTACGATAACCCAACGTGGGATAAATAAATACGCATATATTACCTTAATAATAATGATAAAAAAAAGGAATATTTCCTCTCCAATATAGCTAAAGACAGTGCCAACGGCCAGGGAAGGGTTCTATCGGGATTCTGGGACGGTGTCAGAGGTAAGCGCTGGAATTGGTGTCGGCTCAATGGACTCAGAATATTTCTGGCACCGGACAAGTTCACGATGAATCCATTTTCCTTGATGTCTTTCCACGAATATTCGTCGGCAACTATATCGTTGCATTCTTATTAACTTATTATTATAACTACGGGATTCTGACGTAGGGTCGGAGGTATGTCTTGATAATTGATGTCCGGCTCGATGGTTAAGTACATTTTCTGACACTAGGCAGTTGACCATATAATATGTATTCATGCAACCGATATCTAAAGTCAGTGCCCACCGCGGGCCGGGGGTTTATTTTTATCGAACAGAATTACGATAGAATTAAAAAATTTACCCTTGAGAGTCTTTCAAAGGATATTCGCGCATTGCAATCTTATAATATATATATATATATATATATATATATATATAAATATATATCGTATGCATATCTTAAGACGCCAGGGTGTTGTGGTCAGTTACAGAATCACGACGAGATAATTACCCTTGAGTGTCCTTCAAAAGATATTCGTACATTGCAATCTTATAACATAAATATATATATATCATATGCATATCTAAAGACGCCAGGGTGTCGTGGTCAATTACAGAATCACGACGAGATAATTACCCTTGAGTGCCTTTCAATTCCATCCCTATAACATATATATATATAATTCTATAAAACTAATTCTCTTTTGCAAATAGTGATACTTCAAATAATTTCGCTCGCCCTCTGTGAAACCACTTCTCTCTATATAAAATTTATTATTCTTTTTCATTGGCCTGCATAAGTAGGTAAAGTTAATTCATCTTAGTATCGTTTCGCTTCTCAATCCCACGAATGCCTATTAATTGTATATTTCTAATATTTATATTATTTTGCTTTCATGTTGTTGCTTCATCTTGAGTCTTTTCATCCTGGCTGAGGGTTGTGATCCTAGCTCCAATTTCCAGGATGGGAAAAACGGCTTCAATCTTCGCATGGAGAGATGCAGACATAGACGTTCGAGGCGCCAAGGATGCCAGATCACTCCGACCTATTTTATAATAATGAACACTGTATTTCACTATGTAAAACATGTACCTTTGCGGCCTAGGTTTTTAATGCTGAATCTCTATGTGGACGACTTTTCTTTTGCCTATAGTTAATCGGGGTTTCACTTTAAGGGGGTTAATATCCTAAAAACCTATATTACGAGGGGAGGGTTTTTATTTGCGTTGACGGGGAAGTGTTATGAAGCGACTCCCTAACAACTACGGTTGACAAACCGCGATCCGGAATTAACCATAAATAAACATTAGTTGTCTATGATAAGTATTTCTCCGCTCCCTTTGGTAAAGGGAGGGAGGGGGAAAGCGACCACAAGGGAGCGGTGGGGAAGACAGAGATTCATTCTTGCCTGGAGAGCCGACCTGTCCGCTGCCTACCTGTCGCCAGCCCCTGCATTCAACAACGGGTTCCGTTCCAATTTACTTAGTTATTCATTTGCCTTTTGCTTTTAGATAAAACTGAAATCATTTAAACTCATTCAAATTCAGTCTATCTTTTAATAACCTGCAGTCGTTCACAGAAAGGTTAAAGCTTTTCCTAGAGCCTTTAAATTCCGCTATAAAATATACGCCTGCCTACCAGGTAAATATATAGCAAAAGAGAGTTGTTTTTATTTTGAATTCCCTATTCCTGTTTATATGTATCTATTTATCTATCTATCTATCTATTTATATGTATTTGTTTTTATTAATGATAACTAAGCGGTAATTTCGAGAATCGCCCATCAACGAACTGACAACACGACTAAAAGACGGGTGTATTACATTCTCGTATACATCCCTCTACCCTGAGAAGAGCTAGTCGAGGGATATTTTATATATTAGATCTATTGGTGAACTTTACTAAGATTGCCAATACAAATGTGCTTACGTAACGGAACGAGGTTCTGTGTACTGTGACAGTATGTAATATAGTTTGAAAGGTATTTTCGTAACAGGTTGTTTATTATTTTATGTATATATCACAGCATTCACCTGTTACTACTGTTTTTGGTGAGTTTTGAAAATCTATTTCGTTTAATTATTATTCTCATTGCTCCATTTTCGATCATTTGCAACTTATTTAGGTCTCTGTCGTTACAAAAGAAAAGAATCGTTGAGCAGTAGTTAAAATGTGGAG
This sequence comes from Halesus radiatus, assembly GCA_022606495.2. Lineage (NCBI taxonomy): Eukaryota > Metazoa > Arthropoda > Insecta > Trichoptera > Limnephilidae > Halesus > Halesus radiatus. The sequence goes on along the minus strand of JAHDVE020009491.1, from coordinate 221,003 downwards.
CAATGCAGGAGTTGTAAATTATGATTGTAGTTTTTCTATAAAAATAATGACCTATTCTTTCTGAAAAAGAGATTTTCTTTCGTTAGTTTGGTATCTATCGACTAACTAACCGTCACGCCTTTTCCCGCAGAGAGGACGGATCGCCACACAACTCGATCTTGGCATTAATTACACTTCTTGCTTCATTCGCATTCATACATTATCTCTTATATTATCTTCTGTTATTCCGACTTCTGACATGACCCGATTGAAGTTTTTGATTCACTTGACCGTATCATGTCTTCCTCGGGCGTCACCGGATTCTACTTCCATTCATATTCGCGTCATATATTCTCCTTTCACTCCTTTCTTTGTTCATTCAATCTGCATGCCCAAACCATCCGAACGTCCCTATCTTAACGCTTACATCAGCCTTGCATCTTTTACGAATCTCAACATTATCTAATATAATTCCTAGGTATTCCGCACCAGTAAAATTTTTCAATGATGTAACCATCAACATTAATTTTGCTTTCACTGCTAGTCTTCTTAAGTCCAATTATCAAAGATTTCGTCTTTTTCGCATTCAAATTAAGCTTATTTATTTTTAGCGATCTGACACATTTTCCAGTTCATTATTTAAAATATTGACAAATCTTACAAAAATGTATTCACCTCCATGTCCAAAATACCAGTGTTAAAACACGAGGGCGCGAGACAAAGACAAATATTATCGATTTTTTTACCTTCTAAAATTAGCAGTTAAAAATAAAAGCTGGCGTGACCGAGTGATCCAAAAAATTACTCACTGCTGCCTACTCAATACATTAGAGCTTGACACGAGATCTCTTCTTCTTTAAGTGACGGCTGCAAGGCGTATGCTAAAGTAAAGTTATTTCAATCCTTCCAATTATTGATTAAAATTGATGGAGCTTTCACTTTCACTAGAATTATTTACTTATGATTCTATTTTATCTTTTGCAAAACCCAATCACCACATTTATCTCTGTATAACCCTATTATTGGGATCGTTTAAAAATATACCTATTCAAATCTACTTTTAAGGTAATGTGATACCATTTTCGCAACATTATCGGAAATAAAGGTAACTACTTACATCGTACAAATATGTGTATTTTTTATATAATTATATTTTTTTATGTAAGTACCTCCCAAGAGTCCCAACTGCTACGGACTGTCTACTGCTAGGAGATAAAGGAGATGAAGGTTGGCAAGTACACGGATCATCAGATTTATATCAGTCACTAAATACTAGCTATTTCATTTCAAGCATTTCGTTTAGATTCTGAATGATGATCTTTCACCAAGGCGACACTGAGATAATGAGGCATCTATAGGCAAATTATTTTTAGGAGCGCACGTTTGAATGTATTTGTGCACACCGATAGTATCAAACTGGTTCGAACTAGTTTGGAACGATAATATCTGGATGCTGGGTGCGTAGCGACGTTTGTCATAATCTTCGAATATTGTCTTTGTAATTTGATCAGCCAAACGAAGAAAGTTTTATATAATCTTAATAGATACTTTGAATCGGAAAAAATATCAGTACAATTTCTACACTAGCACAGCTAGCAGTAATCAATTGGCACGTCTATAGGATTTGTTCGGAGAGTAGTGTCAGAATTTTTTTTTCCAGAAAGGCATAAAAAATAAAATCCACTAACTAACTAACCATCATGCCGTTTCTCCGCAGGGGTAGGCAGATAGAACGTACCGCCAAACAACTCGATCTTGGCATACACTTCTTGCTTTATTCACATACATACATCGTATCATACATTCCCTTCTGTTATTACGACTTCTGACATGGCCCGACTCAAGCATTTGATTCACTTGATCGCGCCATATCTTCCTCGGACGTCCGCGGCTTCTTTTTCCATTTACATTCGCGTCATATATTCTCCTTACACTCCTTTCTACGTTCATTCGCTCTACATGCCCAAACCTTATAAATGTCGCTTTCTTAATCTTACACATTACGCTTACATCAGCCTTGAACTCTTTACGAATCTTAACATTTTTCACGCGAACACGCATGGTTTTACACACATTCGCCCCAGAGATCTCATTTCCACAGCGTTCAGTCTACTTTCATCCTTCCTCTGCCAGTTTCATGCCTCACTGCCATACATCAGGGTTCGTATCAGCATTCCATTGTGGGATGCCAGCTTCGCTTCTTTGAACAACTTTTTGTTTTCGCCGACCGCCCTCAGTTCTCCGTTAATGGAGTTTCCTGCATTCACCCCTCTTTCAATAAAATAAAAATTAATTAATTACTTTAGTTAGTTAGCTAGGTAGTTTATAGTTATAGCTAGTATAATTAGTATAAATAAAAATAAAATATAAATAGCAGTTATCGAAAAGAAACGTTAAGAGTTAAATACGTAAATAATAATAAAATGATTTTTTTTTATTGAAAAACCTTTGTAACTTTTTTCCACTTATTTATTTTCGACCGGACCGGTTTCACCCTATCACGGGCATCCTCAGACTGGTCTACAAGTAGCAAGAATCTATTCATCATGATTTACCCGCACCACTCCGGAACGAATCGCAAATATACTATTCATTATTTTATATCAATTTGCTAAATTAGGGGATTCGCTACCCAAAAAAAAAATGATTTCAGAGATCTAAGTCATTCAAAATAGAGGCCTACGAAATATCTTTAGTTTTCCATGCGACACACACGTCAAAGACATCTACAGAAACTCCCAAATACTTCCGTTTAACACCATTCCCTCTGCGAAATTATAAATACTATCTTGCATGTAATTCAATACTCGGCACATACTAACACCACACTCAATTACAATGACGACGTACACCAACGCAACACAAGAAACCACAACAAACTACATATACCAAAAATACACCCAACAAAATATGGACTAAAATCTTTAGAATATATAGCTTACGCACATTACAATAAGTTACCCAACGATATTAAAAATGCAAGCCAATGTGAAAGGTCTCAAAGTAAGATGGTTAAACTCTATTATTTGAAAGAATACCTTACGGATTAATGCTGCGTTGTGTCTCTGTAATAATTATAACTATGTTATGTACCAGAGATGTGTTTCTTTATAATAAGCGTCTCTGTAAACTTATACTATAATGTACCAGTGATATGTCTTTATTACAAATGCAAATTATGTGTTGTAAATGTTGTTAATGTACTGTGAATGTTAATTATGTATTTTAAATATTAAGAATGTTTGTTTCTAAAAAAAGCTGTAGAGCAGGTTCTGCATATGATTCTACAATGAGTTTCTAAACTCTTTCGAATATTGTATACTTTTATTAAAAAAATAACAAAACGAAATAACACATATTAATTGAATATATTTTATGTCCCCACGACGGGATTCGTCCCGAAACCTTCGAATTTTCCACGGAGGTGATAAACGCGGATACGAACGCCTACAATGGCCAAAAGTCATTCAATAATCAAATAAAGTAAAACCTGAAAAGATAAAAATAATTCAACACATCTAATAAATTCATTTCACCCTGTTTCGGTAAATATAAAGTCGTCGTTATTTCTCGTGGAGTTTCGGACGGTTTCAGTTTAGATACATATCTCAAATGTAGTGTAATATGTTATATTTATAAATAAAGATAAAGCCGAATGAAATGTACCAAGTGACTTCCGGCCTACCAAGCCCACTCAGAATTCCTATCTTCAAAGTCGAGTAGTTATCTCCTCCAGTTCAATCTGTCTTCTTTTTTAGAAAAAGATGCAAGTCAATTCTCTCTCTCTATTAGCCCTAACAGCTAATTATCTAGTATGTAATAATGGTATTATTAATAATATTATATAATAATATTATTACCCCTGAACTGCTATATTTGATTCCTTTTCATATACCTGGTAGGACGAGACAGTACCTACCATTTTATTGTGACAATTCAACTTCAGCGTCGCAATATTATTCCCCTATGCGACGGATTTAACATCTGGGGAACAATTACTTCGATGTTGTTGACATTTTTAGCACATCAATGTTACACTATAAGCATGCATTAGTACGGTTTTTTCACCGAGTAGAGCAAGGTTATTTGAAACTATTTAACTCTGAATAAAAACGTTAAATTATGATGTTTATTTTTATGTTATTTATTATAATACATATGTACCTTTTCAATATTATTTGTAAATGTCTATGTAAAAGTCTGTAATGTTCGTTAATAAATAAATTACAATAGCGCAGGCCCGTGAAAAATCACCGGATATTATAATTTTAGGATTTATGAAAAATAAAGTTTGCATAATTTTTTTATTTTTTTTTAATAAATGTGTAATTATTATTGTTTTTTTTTAGTTTTATTTTTTTATTTTTTAGTTTTTTTTTATTATTTTTATTTTATTTATTTATTTAAGAAAATATGTTATCACGGCCGATAATCGAACCCCGATTAACTGCTAGGAAGGCAACTATGCTACCTGTTTTAAGAACTGTGGCATAAATTCATTATATGCACTGAAAATAAGAATGGTTTAATTTGAATTTTAGAATTTGAACATTACGTGCCGAATTTATATTGTTTAATTCTAATTTTTTAATTCTATTTTTCTCTTTTATAAGGAGGCTGGCTATCTTCAGGGATTTATTCTCCCAGCAAACTGAAACTACTCAGCGGAACTGCCCTCGTATCAGTCGTGTAGGTTTCGAAGCCATAAAAGCCGCGTATTCTCCTGCTACGTCTTCCATCAATATTTCTCTGTATTATTAGTTATGCAATCCACAAAGCAAGCCTCACAACATACCCCAATTTCGTGATGCTATAGTACTACTGGCTTCAGACAGTTGGGATTATTGTGCGGAATTCACATGAAAAAATAAAAATATGTTAGCCGAAGCAATCTATGAACAAGTGTTTTTTTTTTGTCTGGCAGCCCTATTTTTAGTGCATATTTTTAAACGTATTCTTCTGTAAGTCAAATGTCCCGAAATTACTGAACTGAAATAATTATAAATTCAATCTGTGTCACTAAGATCTATTCTTACAGCTTTCGAGGCTATTCCGTGTATTTATGTAGAGCGCATACATACGACGTTTTCTGGATGGGATGTGACTGAAAAATTCTAAGAGTCTTAATTTTTTTTTTGCATGGGTATAAATTATGTAAAGTCTCTTACAAAAATATTAATGACCTGATAATGTAGTTAAATCGCATGGTTAATTTTTTCGGTCTATAAATATCTTGAGGCGTAGTTTTTTTAAATTTATGTTTTGTACGAATACCGCAAATTAATTCCATCTGGTTGGAGCCGGTGGGGTGTGTTTTGAGGATGAAATGAGCGGGGCGGGGAAAGAGATGGGGAAGAGCAAGTTTTTTCAAAGCTCTTGGCTCTTCAGATACGGTCACCAAATACGGCTAAAGCAAATCAACGCTTCAATTTTATTGAGATTGTTTTAAAAGGAGGTACGTATGTTTACATATTTAAAATGATAAACTTATTCATTGTGTATACGGATATCATAAGTGTCCATGGAATATTGAATGTTTTTTCCATAAACCAGATAACTTTTTATGGAATAAATAAGTAGGGTAAATTCAGGAGAGACGCGAGATGCTACATTTTGAATGTGGTAGATATACGGTGATTTTTCAAAAACCATTCTATAGGGTGGAGTCATCCTAAAGCGATGCAATGTGAAGTAACGTAAAATCATATGTTTTCGGTTTGAAAATTTGATGGCCTAGAAATATCGTAGATGATTTAAATAAACACTGCAAATAGAGCACACCTTGTCCTTTCGTTTAACCGGGCATTTTTTTGGTGTGTATTTTTTTAAGCCTTGAAAAAATAAAGTATCAGACATCAAACAAATGTTTAAAGCGCAAACCCTCCTACTTACGAACCCCTTTACCGATATTGTCGGATTGTTCATTGGTAAATTAAGTTTTTTAGAACACGACCTTAAAACATTTGAATAATTATGTCTGAGCTTTACAGAATAGAATACAACACGAATTTTGGTGATGCTTTTTTTGCGTAAATCGAAACATGCGGCCGACGCTAAGCGGGAATCTCAACCTTGTCGCCACCTGCATAAGGAGCGCGTGAATTTGTTGGAATTTTAGCCGGTGGATCGCCTTAAGATTTGAATAGGAATTCCATATTTTAAATCCATCTCTTGCTTTGATATTGCCCATTTGGATACTTTATCTATGGCTAGCATCAGATTTTGTTTAGTCCACTCTCCCTTGACAACGTTATTTATTCATATGAACTTCCTCAATACCTTAAAATAATTTGGAAAATTGTAATGTAGGACAATAATAACAATTTTTTCACAGTGTGGCAGCTCTCCACATATTGTTTTAGATATTCAATCCCAAAATAGAAACTAAGTTACAAAAACAAAAACAAAAAACTATATAATATTTAAGCATCTTAAAAATAAACTATATTAAAAGTAAAAATAGTCATAAAAGTACATAATTATTTCCCAGAAGTGGATAATTATAATTAAACAATTCATATGAAACCACTGTAAATATATCATAATACTAGTATTAACCGTATTATTGAAAATTCTGTTGTTAACCTTGATATTACAACTTAGATGGGAAAATCCTAGAATAGGCTCATTATCGATCAGTATTCACCAACCTTTTATTATATAAATAATATAAAATTATCTTTGCAATAAAACAACTGTTACCCTTCTTAATGATTTTGAAACCAGATTGATATGTAAAGTAATACTACGAATAAATTCAAAAGTACCATATAAGTCAAGTTTTATAATATCATGCTATAACAATACTGAAAAATAAAATCTAAGTAAAATCGTGGTCTGTTACCCCTGATAACCAAAATTGTATGTAAACCGTAGTGATATAATTAATTGTACCAGTCTGAAGATAACCGTCACAGGCTGAAAACCGGTCACGGTAAAAAATAAAAGTGGAATAGAGTTAAAAAGTGTATTTTTATAATCACAATAAAAATAGTTACTTACTTTATTATATCTCCGATACGCTAGTAATCGGCACTAGTATGTCGATGACATAAAACTTTGGAATTATTTTTCGGGTGAATTTTTGAGCCTATATCAACTACGGAGGCTCTATTGTACAGTTTTTTTTAAATAGAATCTCCACCACATCCAAAGTTATCACAAGTGTGGCGTTTCTCCTGGATTTACCCCATATGCTGATATTTTCATATGCATGAAAAAACCACACCGATAAAGGGTGGAGCCAAAATGTGAAATTTTGTTACATCGTCTTCTCACCAGACATCTTCGGGGCCCGTTGAAGAGGATTGCAACATGTGTGTTCAATATTGGAAAAACTATTTAGTGTCAAAAAAATTGAGCAAGCTGGATCTGCTAAATTCCATCGTATTTTTGGCTAAAATTAATCCACAAGAGGTTCACCATTTACATCCGGAACAGTAGCATCTTTGGGAGGGAAAATTTCCGTCCAAAAATTGTCATAATGAACAATAAGGCCTCTGACATATCACCTCCAAGGTGTGGTAACTCAACGACACATTGGAGGAGAGACGCCACATTGCCATCATGCCCTCTAATATTTTATTGCTAAAACCCAACGATTAGTGTATAATTATGGTAAAAAATAATTTATTGCTTTTAATTGCAAAACCGATATTTTATTGCAATTTTTTCAAAATGGGTGGCGTCTCTCCTGGATTTACCTCACCTTCATAATGTAATAACAATAATGCTTACATGCTTTTGTTTTCAAGATATAAATCCCGGCTGTGGATGCTTTTATGTAATATTCTACGGCTATAAGGTAGTTAAAATAATTATTTTACTATATATGTAACACAAGTCACTTGAAAAGTCCTACATTGATTAGAAGCAGAACCATTTGGATCAACATTTTATTTTTCAAAAGTTATGATTCGCACATTGCTTTTTGCGTACAACTGGAATGAGCCAATTCCTTAATTTTTGGATGATTTAAGTTAAGTTTATTTAAAGTAAGTAGTATTGAAAACAATAATACAGGTATTCACATCATAAATATGTTTACGCTTCGTTATCTCTCGCGATAAATTAATAAATAAATAAAAAAAATTATTTCGTTTAAGCTACTATTTATTTTGGTACCTTGGTTGTTCCTTGATTTTGTTTGAATGTCATTTTCCAATATAAATATAATAATTTTGTTTATTTTATACAAGTATTTTTTGCATTAATACCCAATAATTGTTATTTTTTGTTTATGTTTTTAATTTGTCCATTCTTATGTCATTTTTTTATTTTTAGTTTACGTTGTATCCTAATGACGGAACCATTGGTTTCGAAACACGTATACATTTATTTGATGAATAGTTTGTATTCTATGTATTCCTGATGAAGAAAGCATCAGTTTCGAAACATGTAGATATTTGTGTATATTAATAAAGTGGTGAATACGAAGTATATATTTTTTAATTAATTTATTATTTTAGTGGTTTAAACAAAATAATTTTTTTATATTTTCTTAAAAATAATGCTACAAAGCGAATTTGCGTGTATTGAAGAAAAAAATAATAAATACTAAATTATGTTTGTTAAATTATCGTATAGAATAATAAATTAAATATACGAGAGATTCGTACCTTTTCAATGAATGCCCAAAGATTTTCGTTTCGATAAAGCACTTAAAATAACGCCATCCGATATCTGTGATTTCATTGTATCGCTTATAAATAAACGATCTCCATGATGTTATTCTCGAACGGAGTGAGATCAAAATTAAAAATAAATATAAACTCACCGATTTTTCGCAGGTATCTAATTTGAGAAGTATCTACGATCATAATATGAAAATATATTAATGTTTGATTTTCTGTAACATTAGCGACATCTATCGGATTTTCAGTTGAACCTCCTGAAAGCTTCCTGTGATAACTGTATTTTCAATTTGGAAGGAAATCTCTGGAAAATTGCCATCGAAATTCATCCGAGCGTTGTGGTTAATATATTTTTACTGTTCATAGATGGCAGGGTTGTATATAGTGTATGGGTAAATTGTAATGGTTTAGTTTTCAGTTCTCTACCGAATTTTTCAAAATTCATTCCCTTGATTTTTACAATCCAACCTGCTATTTCAAACGTATCTTTGGAGTACGTTCCAATCCATATTTATTGTTACATATTTTTATTTATACATGTATTCTTATTATGTATTGTAGGTACGGCTTTTGTAAAGCACTTTATTTGGTTTCAGCTCATTCCAAATCTATATATGTAAAAATCAATGTAAGTTTGTTTATTTGTTTGTTTGTTTGATCGTTTGTTTGTCCTCGATTTTCTCGAAAATTACTGGACCGGTTTCGCTGAAAATAGCAGTTTATAGAGTAGTTCGAATGAAATCCAATTTGAAAAAATGTTGCTATAACGTTTTAAAATTAGTATGAAAAAGATTGAACCCATCATGTTTTATTTAGGTTATCCCATAGATATAACACTCTGGTTAGCCACAGATTGCACATTCAAAAAAGGAAGTTTTTTTGTAGAATTTTTTCAAAATGGAAAATACTTAAGAACTTTATGATTTAGATATATTTTGAAAAAAATAAACGTTTGGAATGAAATAAAATATTCAAATGAATGTTTCTTTATTAACTTTCGCTGTCAAATCAATTATGGCACCCTAATGACAAGCAAGAATTCACAACATCATAACTTACATAACCCTAGCAAAGCCGGGTAAACATCAGCTAGTAATATGATATAATAATAAATATTTCTATTGAAAAAATCCCAATATTTTTTTAAATTTATTTTCCCGTCTCGTCTTTATAGGATTTTTGCTATATAAGCAAGATAGGTATAATTTTTGTTGTAGGTTAAATTTTACCCATGAAATAGGGCGAGAACCGAAAGCGAGGTCGTGGCATTCCACTGGTAGGACACCTCTATTTGCATGACATTTGGCAAGAACAGGACTCTAGACACATATTTAAACCAGCCTTCGTATATTTTTCTATTGCCAATCAAATTTTTTTCAAAAAGCTTTTGTCTTAATTATTTGACTTAGGGAAGTGGAGAACTACAGTTTATTTGGTACCAAAGATTGTAACAATGTCTTTCAGAATGTACGTTGAAAGTAGATGAAAGGGTATGGATAAGAAAATTTGAGTCTTATCAACTTACCTACTTGCCATCTTATCAGTTTATCAGTTAGCCTCTCAGAACCTGGTCGTATTGTACAGAGCCCGCAGATACTTTAATAGTACACAACTGCTGACCCTGTACAAATCGCAAGTGCGCCCCATTGTAGAATTTGGCAGCCACCTCTGGTCGGGAGTCCCAAAATATCTGAAAAAAAACCTTGACTCTGTGCAGAAACGGGCGGTCCGTTTGATAGATTCGCCTATATTAACAAATGGGTTGCAATATTTGGAGCACAGACGTCGGGTGGGAATGCTGTCCTTGTTCTATCGGTATTTTAATGGAAGATGCTCCGAGGAACTAGCGTCATTGATCCCTTCGGCACCGGTGCATAGTCGGGAAACACGCCAAACGCGCGCCCAACATTTGCACACGGTTGACATTTGTCACATGAGAACGGGTCGCTTCTACGACTCGTTCTTGTGTTCAACAGCTCGGCTGTGGAATGATCTGCCGGCCTCTGTGTTTCCTCCATCCTATAACATGGGTCTCTTCAAGACCCAAGTTCACTCCTTCCTATCCTCTAAAAGACCCTCACACACAGCATCCCCAAAGATGATATAGGCCTTGAGAGAAATTATTTCCTCCTTGGTCTCCTGTGTGGAGTTACTGAAAAAAAAACTTTCCAATGTACCAACTTACCTATTTCCAACTTGACAACTTACCATCTTACTAAATTTCCAACTTGTCCATTTCCAGCTTCTTAAATTATCAGTTTACCAACTTTCCAACATACCAACTTAATAATATTAAAATTTAGTTGTCAATGAGATATTCTAATTTTAGCAATTGACAAAAAGGTTACTGCTCGGCTATATATTGCGGAGCCCGGAGTGCAGCTGGTTTTCGGCAGTGCCTTTTATAAGTCTGCCGATTTACCAGTCAATGTTGATAATCCTGCGAAATGAAGTAACACGGGGAAGACAATAAAAAGACGAAAATACACATCAATATATAGTTTATTATTCATTCAATAAAATACATCGAGACACGATACGACAAGTTTACTGTTGGTTCACTTATATACTCATTGGGAAATAATCTATCAACAACATCAATTGTCTACGGTGGTGAGGAATATGGTATAATATTATGAGATATAACACGGTGTGATGGTTGATAAATCTTTTTATTTTTATTAATCGTAGTGTAAATAAAGTAAAGAAAAATTGACATGTTTTATAAGAATCAGTTGGAAGAACAAATTGTTTAACAATTTAATTCTGATTTTTTTTTATTTAATAATATTTGTGATCGCATGGTGAATGAATTCAAATGACAGAACATGTTTGTTCGTATTATGTTTTAAAATCAACGAAGTAATAATTAATAGTAAATTCATAAAAAATACACAATTCATATTATTCGCCAAAATATATCATAAACGGGATATATCAAAAATAGTAGTTAAATGTATTTTGTCATGTATAAGTCAACGTAAGATTTTTACCATCTGAAATGTTTAATATATTTTTTATTCTTTTGATAAATATTTGCAACTCAGAGGTAAGAATCGTAAATATTATTTTATTTGTCTTTTCATAATTTTTGAATCATCTCAAATTTTGCATAGCCATTTTTCCTGCATAATTTTGGCACCGCTTGTAATATCAACTCAATAAAATGTACGATTTAAATAATAGTGAGGTTAATTTTTTTACTGTCTGGTGTGGGTGAACCCGAATACAATTTACATGTGAAAAAAAAACCTAAAATTTTATTCACAACGGTAATAATTGGATAATAGTGATTTCTTAGCTACTAAGGTTAAATAAATAATATAATAGTTAGTTCGCAACAACGCACTCTACCAAATCACAACATCGTTACAGGGCAACATATAGCACATTCAGATTTAGACACACATATTTTGTGGCCATTTTAGCAAAAGGTTTAGCAAAAAAAATCTTAATTATTAAATTGTCGCATGGAATATGTTAAACAGACAGATGAATGTTAAAAAAACGTTACCGTTCAGGATACTGAATTCACAATTCGACGTTTTTTCTACTTACAATGCTGTAGCAGGAGAGCGTACCCCTTCCCGTGTTTAATCAACACTTTGACTTAATAACACTTATGGAAGGAACTGTCGAAGGTAAAGGGAACGCCCGATGCTATCCGCTTCCAGATATCATCTCAACTACAAACCAAACATATTTGATGTATCTGAACTGCAAGCGGTAACATGTATATGCATACATACATATAACACAAAAATAAGATATTTTTTAATCTTTCAAACGAAGACTGTTTGCTGAGAATATTAGAATTTTCGCAGCAATTTATTGTCCTCGTCCATGACGGGGAGGCCGGCAGAAATCCACAAGGGGTTCCGGAGGGGGTCCTGGCCGGACAGAAGCTAGAGGTCTCACTGTGGGGGCCACGAGCATCGCACGCAACGTTGGCACCACGGCTGCTGGGTGAGCTTCAGAGGCGGCGGGTCTTCCATTCGGTGCAACTGCTGCACTTGCTGCAGCAATAGCACTCGGACGGCTAATAGGTGAAACGGTTATTAGTGGTCTCACATTTGCCGAGGTAGGCGAATGTCCGAGTGGTCTGAACGGCAACGGTGGGTCTACTGATCTCCCGGGTCTCACAAATTCTGGAGAATCTTCTTGCTTGAGAGATCTTACTAGTGATGGCGGATAGAAAGACACTCCGGGTCCGATGGAATTTGCAGGAGCTACTTCCACAACGTTGTAGTGACGGCGTGACCGGTTCCGCCTCTTGCCCCTGTAATTCATGATTTCGAAATGTGGGTTCGTCTTACTCATGTTGGGGGTGATCGAATAGGCCATTGTCGACGTATCGTCATCGCGCAATTGACACAAAACCCCCTTCCTCCCGATGTACACGGTGAGACGCAGTTTCCATACTGAGGTGTATCCCCCCTCCAAGCGGAAAATGTCCCCAGGGATTAGTGTCTTTCCTAAGTCATCCCAGACCGACATGTTTACACTGCCCGTCTCATCGGAAATCTTGACGCACCGCACTTCTCGCTTACCCTTAATAATAGTAGGCGAACTGATATCTATGATAATAAACTTTAAGCAAAGTTCTTGCATCCCGGGAATCAATTCGACAATTTCTTTTATAGTGTTACTCATGATTTTAATATTTCACTTATTATTATAATATATTTTCTATAGGTCGGAGAAGTTTGCACTTTTAAATCAAGCTACGGAATGACAAGCTGCAGTATTAAACTTCAATAAATCGGGAGATGCATACGATTGGCGATTGCGCAGTTGAATATCCAGCCCTTGCGTTTTAGTATACTCCATTCGCACACTTTTACCCAAACCACGGAATTTACCATGTTTGGTTGTTACGAGTTGAATTATTTATTTATTTACATGCCTAAAACAAGGCTATCGCATAAAGGTAAACCATAAATATAGTAACAATTATTATTTTTATAAACAATAATTATTAATCTAAAACACTCATCCAAATTGAAAAAACCTTCCGAGCAAAGATAAAGTAGAGCATCTGACCGGACATTAGAAGGGTGCGGGTTCGAGTCCTGCCGGCGACATTTATCTTTGCTCGGAAGGTTTTTTCAATTTGGATGAGTGTTTTAGATTAATAATTATTGTTTATAAAAATAATAATTGTTACCCTTTGCACTATGCACAAAAATCTTGTCTTAAGTTTTAAAGAACTTTAGTTTATCAATTCATAAATATAGTGTTTACATTGAAGAATATCTGTTTTATATAGGAAAAAATAATAATAAATCTTGATGTAATTATGAAGTAGGTAGATGAAAATATAAAATAGGTACATATATGAATATATGAATCTAAAGTCAACAACTGCAATTAAAAGTACAATGAGAAAGAATAAAATGAAATGCAATAGGAATACTCGTTTAATACTAAAATAATAGACTAAGATTAAGGTAAGAGTTCAATAATTTCAACTTTTTTTTTATAGAAAGACAAATATTTTCTGGTTACGAATAACCTGACAATATTTGAAAATCTCCTAGTACCATCACAGTAAGCGGAATATGTTTCTTGTGTCGTGACGGAGGACTTAGCCAGCCGAGGAATTAAACTCACGACGCCCGAGTGAGACCCAGGCGCGATGCCAACTCAGCCACTGACCGTATTTGCAGTTCATTGATGCAGATTTAAAAATATACGCCAAACAATATTTATTATCGAGCCTACGAAGTCTCCGTATGGAAGAGTTAGAGGCAAAGTTAGTAGGAAATTGTTCTTCATGAAATGGAACTGTACTTCTTGTATTTCTACTAGGTACTCTGAACATTGTCACTTCTAACAGGTTCATAGTATCAAATTGTGCATGTATTATTTTATGCAATACTTAATTTGAGAAATTACACCTAGATCTCTTATTTGGGATACTTTTTTTAGAGTTATTCCATTAATAGAATGTTGAAACAAAATATTAATGTTATTTCTGCAAAATGTTATGGTTTCACATTTTTTTATATACAAATATAGTTTTTATTAAATGAAATAAAAATTGCTTTTATATTCATCACTTTATTAATATACACATATCAACATGTTTCGAAAGCGATGCTTTCTTCAAAGCAAAGTATCGCTTTCGAAATATGTTGATATATGTATATTAATAAAGTGGGAGTACAAAAGTAATTTTTAATTCATTTATTAATAATGACGCCACAAAGTGAATACCAATCTTTTAAAGAAATTACACTTTTTTAAAAAATATTATAACATACATATAAATTTACAAGATTATTTTGTAGTAAATAACAGTCGTACAGATTCAGTATAATTCTGAATAATTTAAGATCATCAGCGAAAAGGAGAAAGTGAACATCATACAAAATATCAACAATATCATTAATAAAGAGCAGAAAAAGTATTGTCCCCAGGTGAGATCCCTGATGTACTCCACTCGACGCCTCAAATAGATTAGAGTGGTAATTTTGAATCTTTACTATGAGTTTTCTCGAATTTAGTTAGCTTGCCAACCAGCCCAAGATAGTACCACTTAATCCTATCGCCTTTAGTTTGCTTTTAAGTATTACACGTGAAACTTTATCAAAATCCATCGTAAAGTCAGTATAAATTGCATAAATTTGTAATATTTTATTAATAATACTAAGTAATATATTTATTTATAATGGGATATTGATCAAGATATATAAGATAGGTAGTTGTCAGTAGTATTAGACCGCCATAATATGGGAAAGCGCCTAGTCACGTGGCCGTAAGTTCATAATATACTGTACTAAGGTTGAGGTGTTTCAAACATTCGAACGACTCCGAATCGAATACCATAACGCCTTCAGAATTATATTTGTATATGGGAGATACAGTAGCTCATCGGCAATGTTCAGGGAGCAACGAATTGATGGATTCGCCGGCTTGATAAGGACAACGGGTCACGGGAGCCAGGATACGGCTAATGGCCTCTGACAACTCGGTGGTAACCGTAACCTACCAGCACAAAGCGCCCCTCCCCAGCGAGCGCTGGGCCCGAGCTTACTCGGGACCACGTCCGATATAGTTTTTTTTATTACTCTCTTTTTATTTATTTTTAATCTTATTAGACGGGAACTAGTCTTTTGCATAAAAACGGTATAGGAATTAGATTAGACAACTTCGAAGCAATAGAAATTAAGAAGTCTTTAAATTTAAAATTATCTGATAACTTACTTAATAACCAAACAAATTTATCTTATAGCACGATTTTAAACATGTTTCCTATGAATCTCCCCTAACCTATCAGTTATTATATTCCACATCTGTTTAATTATTATTATGTAACCGAGTAGTACACTTTCTATTTTTTATTAATATGACCCTTTCATTAATGAATTATAGGAATAACCCACTTTAATGACATTATATTCCCATTACACTGTTATATTTTTATATAAGGATATCTCCCTCTTACACATAATGTTTTTTCTATTGTTGTCTTCCTCTAATATTTTGTTTTGTCTCTCTTTTATAATATATCTAATTCATTCTATTGTATTTTGTACCTATATATAACCGATAACTCTGTATTAGAATTTAGTTATTATATTTACCCTGATGAAGCTTGAGTTAAGCGAAACCGGTTGGTGAAAATAAAATATATTCGTGGTTTATAACAACGTATTTCATTTACTTAATAATAATAATAAGTTTTTCGAAGAAAGCAGTTACGTGGCTTGACATTATAATTTAAATGTTTTTTTTGTTCATTTTAAGCCACTTTATTTTTTATTTTTTATTTTTTTTTTTTATTTTTTTTTTTTTTATTTTTATAAACAATAATTATTAATCTAAAACACTCATCCAAATTGAAAAAACCTTCCGAGCAAAGATAAATGTCGCCGGCATATATATATATATATATATATGCCGGCATATATCACTTTATTTTATTTATATTCGTGAACTATCGACCGGTATCGGTTAAACACAACCTTTTTCAGGAACATACATAAAGTTTATATGGGTATGTTCCCGAAGAAGGTTGAGTTCAACCGAAATCGGTCGATAATGCATAAATGCGGTCGATAATAAATATAAATAAAATAAAGTGGCTTAAATTAAAATAAAACAAACAAAAAAAATCATTTAAATAATACTAATAAGTATTTATTCCGGTAAGCGGGGAGATTAGTGCAGTCCCACGCATTCCCTATAAAGCTTACATACATAAGTTTATAAAAATAAAATAGTAGGTGAATGATACATGACATATTAAAAATAATTCAAAAAATAAGTATATGAAAATAAAGCCTTTAAGGAACAGCGGCGTTTAAATTGAGAGTGGCCAATATCTTTCTCCAGTATACTTCGATGGTGGAGGCTGGACTGAGGCGGGCTTCCATGATGAGGATATTCCCGTAGTTGTTTATTCTTTCCTTCATTTCTGTTACCCTGGGTCTTATAAGGGCTGTAAACTGGAAACTCGCCCCTCCGTGAACACACTGGAAGTGGTGCAGTATCTTGGGAGGCCAATCATTATACGGAAGGCGTTATTGTACAAGATAAGAAGTCTTTCCAAACTACTCTTTTTGTAGTTTTCCCAGAGCTCGCACGTGTACAACGTTGCGGAGAAGGCAAGGAAGAGAGTCCTTTTCGCATCGGTACTGCAAAGGCGAAATCTTCTGCTGAGTATCTTCGCTTTTACGCTGAGAGCTCGGTTTTGCTATCTATCAGATTACTGGTGATTATGTGTCCTAGGTATTAAGTTTGTTCAGTCACTTTCAGGATCACACTGTTGAGGGTAGCTGGAGGAATACTTTTCGGGCATTGATCATGTCTTATGACCAACAGAACCGTTTTATTGGGGTTATAAAACATGTTTGTTTCTTCATCAAACTATTCGCAGATCTCCAGGAGAATTATCCTCCTTATAGGTGGTGCTCAGTACCACGTCGTCCGCATAACTGATGTCGTTCACATAACTGATGTCGTTCGGACACTGTTCTTCGATGCGGCAGCCCACCCCTGCATTATTTCGCCTTTCGGTAAGTTCGTTCATATAAAGGTTGAACCATATCGGGGACATGCGTCCACCCTATCTGATGCCGCTCTTTAGGAAGAAAGGTTCGGAAAGATCATCTTTCTACCTTACTAGTAGGTTTTATTGTTGCATATGCCACAAATCGAGGGTACGTATCACTTCCGATGATACGCCTCTATCCCGAGTCTAGCCCATAACAACGGGTGAGAAACGTGAGAAAAAAAGGCTTTGCTCAGCATAAGTGTTCTTTTTACTGTAAATATGGCAGTACCGGTAGAGACCTGCCTTTTGAAACCCATTTGGTTGTCATAAGTTTCCATGTCGGGTCCGACCCGATCCAGTAGTAAACGTTCGAATAGTCGCGATGGTAGTAGCAATTGAGATCGGTCTATAGCTGGCCTGGGCGGTTGAGTCCGACTGTTTTGATTTAAGATTGGGTGTTATTATGGTTCTTGTCATCTTATTTGATAAGTGTCCATTTTAAAAATGTCGGTAAACAACCTCGCTAGCAGCTGTAAAATTGGTCTTCCAGCGTGTTTAATGCGTTCAATACTCAGTCCTTCATGGCCTGCTGACTTCCCAGCTTTAATGTGTCTCAAGGAAGTGTTGGTCATGTACGAGTATACTGCGATCGAGATGCTGCTGTCTTCATTTGTGAAACGATTAAATGGCAGTTCATTTGAGGAGATCGGAGAGGTCGGCCTAGAAGTGGAGAAATATTCTGCGTAAATGTTTGCGATTACTTTAGAGTTCGTTTCTCCATTTATATTGTTCGGAATTTCACACCGCATGTTGGCAGTGTTTAGTCGACTTATTCCAAAACTGTTAGAAGTCACGACTGTCTAAATCTATGGCTATTTTATTCATCCGAATTTGTTGTGATTCGTTTTGACATTTTTTGGGGCTAGTTTGAACGCTGCGCGCTTTAACTATCTTTTTTTCCGCGATGGGGCCTACGTGAGGTCTGCCATTCTCGATCCAAATAATCATCGCATATGGATTCTGCATATTGTTGTGCAATAAAATCGTTCCATCCGCATACTTGTTTATATTGTTGTGAACTATGTTTACGATTGCCAAATACTGAAATTAAAGTGCATTAATGTTCGCACATGCAGGGTTGCCACTTCTCCTCTACTATATAAAATCTTGTTGGATATTTTGTAGAAATATTTGGGAATTTAGATTATACTTTTGGATATTGCGGTCATTTTTAGTCTTTCATGTTGCTGGGTCGGTTTTCTTACATGTATATATTTTGGTTGTTGGTATTCCTTCCGTCTGCAGGCTCAGGTCGAGAGGTCGATGATCTGTCCAGTCCACGTCGTAGTATTTTTTCATATCTAGAATCTTCTTGAATATATTTTTCGTCATTAGACAGTGATCTAGCCACCGATGATAATGGAGTTGGTGTAATCCTTTTCGTCAATAATTGCTAGCAATATGGAGACACAATTGATATAGTTCTCGAAGTGATCTACTCTGCAAGTCGGCGTATACAAGGTGAAGATGCATAATGTTTCCGAAGTTAGGCTCACCTGAATACCCGCCATGCACCAGTTACTCGGTGGGATAGTGGCAGCCCTGAGACATTGCTTGCACAGCACCCCACCTCCTCCGTATGGCCTGCCTAGTGCCAAACAGCGGGCTCATCGACGCACTGACGGTAGAAGTGCCCAAGCTGTTGAATTCAGGGTGTATATGGGATAAGAATTCCAAGTCCATTGGGAGTAACCAGTTTTAATGAGCTAAATGGAGTTACATGGAAAGGGTCTCTCTTTCTAACCTTGCCCCATCTAGACCCTTATCTTATAGGTAAGTGATTAGATAATTATTTGTCGTGTCAATCAAACCTTGACACGTATATCGATGCATTATATCAGCAGATTTTAATGTCACTGACTGCGCTTTGAGTTTCTTCTTGTGCGTGACGAGTTTGAACTCTCTCTGGTCGGCGACGACTGGTCGCGACCTTTGCATACTCCTTCCCTGCTTGTTATTGGAAGGGGATTACTGTTTTGATTGTTTATTCTAACGAATTGCTTTCTGTTGCTAAGATAAGATTTAAATAGATTATGAGTAAGACCAACTACACCAATTTTCTCGAGTTTCTTATAAAGAATATCATGACTTACGGTATCAAAGGCTTTTTGAAAGTACACTAGTATAGATAAAACAAAATTTCCAACAATGCTGCTCCTAAGTTTACCGATTAAGTCGTTTATTGATGTAAGCGTGTTCGGTTTTTTCCTAAAGTCAGACTTTTTTTTTAAAGAATATTGTTTAGTCTTTCGAAACCTACGGGTTCAAATTTTTTAGGTAAGATTGGATAGATTTAAATGGGTCTTGTAAAAAATATAAATATATAAAATATAGCATTCTAAATAAAAGGTACTTAGCCATACTATTGATTCATGATGCTTTCATTGGCGCCCAATATTTATTTGCATGATATAAACACGAATTTATTATCTTTGTTTTTGTTACAGCCTTATATAGTTACACGGTTTAATTGGGACAGAATCACACCTTGTCTCCAAATATTAATAACTTTGAAAGTGCCTCGAAAACACGCTGAAAATAGTATACTTCCCCATAGCAAATCGCACGACGTCTTTTAAGGTTTTGGTGGAATCATGGGTTTTAAATGCATGATGTTTAATGAAAAAATTAAAAAAACATATGTTTTCTGTAAAAGTTTTCAATAATGAATATTAATAAATCTTTCATAATATTATTATTATATATTATTATATTATATTTACTTCACGTAGGTACATAAAATTATTTAAAAAAAAACCTTTAAGACCTTTCATAAAAAATTTTTTGAAATTTTTTATATCTTATAAGTTGCATTACAAGTAATTTACAACATATATTTAATTAAAGTGTATTCTTTACTACTAACATTAAGCTGATGAGCCACTTGAATGGTGTTGTTTTTTTTGTTATATAGTGCATTACTAATGCATTTAGCGTTTTTTAATCGTTTTATTAAAACAGCGAGCGTAGAGATTCAATGTAACTTTAACTTCATATAATTTCTGGTATTGTTACTACATTCTGGGCTCCGGGATATATAGCTGAGCAGTGATCTTTTGGTTAATTACAAAAAAATATATAACATCTAAGAAAAAGGTAAAATAACACCTTATTATTGCATACATGTTTTTTATTTATTTTTTATTATTATGTATTTAATAAAATAACAAATACTCACGTTCGGCCATATTTTTGTTAATTTTAATATCATTTAAATGTAAGACGTACATGGTACGAACAGACTCTACAGTGGCCGGGACAAGATCCGCACAGCTTTATTGATTGGGCTATCTACGCGTGCACTTGTTGAGGTAGGTGGCCATAACAAGCATGTAGACGACGGATCAATCATCGCCTCGTCCCGCGGAGCCTCCGTCATTGACCGCATCGCGCAGGCTCAGTACCCTTTCTGCAATGGCGTATTAGCCGTGTCCACACACCGCGCTCCTAACGATCGAGCAATTCCTAACCAACAAATATTTTTTTGACAGTCAAAAGGGAAAACAAAATCAATTGTGCCCGTAACAATATTTCGGCCCTTTGCATGAATGTTCAACTCTACGACTAAATGTATGTTTTTAAGTTTGAATATGAATTTATTGCACCTGTATTGAAAATTTGAAAATTGCCATTTATTTATCATCTTCCATTAATTGTTGTGGCTAACTGAATAAATGAGCGTACAAGTTCCTTGCCAAATTGTGCGTTATGTGGCAGGAAGCGGTGAGTGGAAGGAGACGGGTAGAGGAAGGTTGCGAAGTACTGAACTCTTGCAGTAAAACTCACTAAACACGGTTATTATTTCATTTATTTATTTATATTGAAATTACATTTGTATTTTAAAAAACACATTACTATAAATTGTGGTGTAAGTTTAAGGTACCATTATATTTACATATTAATTTATAGTAAGAGACGTACCTGACTTACTTTAACCAGTGATTTCTGACCTTATTTTTGGAGTAAAAATTACAAGAGACCAACAGTTTTTAAACATGTTTTACTCCCAATAATGACAAGGTAAAGTTTATCAGGTACGTTCCTTAACACCCTGTACTTATGTTCTATCAAAATATTTAGTTGTACCGAATTTTAATTTTTAATTTTTTTATTTGTTTTATTTCAAGTAATAATAATAATAATCGGATGATTTGTATAGCGCCGTTTTCGTGAAAAATCACCTCAAGGGCGCAATTCGTAATGCTGATCTTTCACTAGGGCGATGCTTAAAGTATCTACCACATGTCACGAGGCGTGCGTTGCTGGGCTTCCTCGTACGCCTGCCTCGCACCGTTTGAATGGAGTAATAATTGGTTCTATAATAATTCTCCTGTTGCTATGGGGTTCATAGGTCGTGTGCTAGATCTGCACAGGAGGGACATTGTGGGCCCCACACCATTCCTGGGAAGCCTCATAGAAGCCGCATTCTCGATACTAGTAATGTTAGGGTGGGTCTTCAAACCTTTTTTTTTTTTTTTACAGTAACTCCACACAGGAGACCAAGGAGGAAACAATTTCCCTCAAGGCCTATATCATCTTTGGGGATGCTGTGTGGAGGATCTTTTAGAGGATAGGAAGGAGTGAACTTGGGTCTTGAAGAGACCCATGTTATAGGATGGAGGAAACACAGAGGCCGGCAGATCATTCCATAGCCGAGCTGTTGAACACAAGAACGAGTCGTAGAAGCGACCCGTTCTCATGTGACAAATGTCAACCGTGTGCAAATGTTGGGCGCGCGTTTGGCGTGTTTCCCGACTATGCACCGGTGCCAAAGGGGTCAATGACGCTAGTTCCTCGGAGCATCTTCCATTAAAATACCGGTAGAACAAGGACAGCATTCCCACCTGACGTCTGTGCTCCAAGATTGCAACCCGTTTGTCAAGATAGGCGAATCTATCAAACGGACCGCCCGTTTCTGCACAGAGTCAAGGTTTTTTTCAGATATTTTGGGACTCCCGACCAGAGGTGGCTGCCAAATTCTACAATGGGGCGAACTTGCGATTTGTACAGGGTCAGCAGTTGTGTACTATTAAAAGTATCTGCGGGCTCTGTACAATACGCCCAGCTTCTGAGAGGCTAACTTTACTCGGGTTTCGATGGAGACCCCATACCTGAGCTGATCACTTAAGGTTACACCAAGCATATCAATGGAGGGCTTGTTGGGAAGATTGCTTCCATTAAAGGAGACTAGATTGTCATTTCGATCCCTTTTAGACGTAATCAGACATGATTGGGTCTTTGAAACATTAAATTCGACGAGGTTATTCTACCCCAAGAGGAGACCCTCTCGGTAACCGTCCATTCTCTGTTTCAAAGCCCTCCGAGCCGTTGGAGTTTGTGTGCCCTTTGGGGGCTTGTCAAACAAAAAGCAATCATGGACTGTACTGTCATCCGCGTAACAATGGATTGGTGCACATGTCAAGAGGTCATTGATGTGCAACAAAAACAATGTCGGAGACAGAACCGATCCCTGTGGGACGCCAGCATTTATTGAATGCGAGGAAGAGATGAAACCATCAGCAACCGTCTGAATCGATCTCTCCCTCAAAAAGTCGGCAATCCACGTACACAAGGAAACGGGAAGTCCGTAAGAAGGCAGTTTGTTGACAAGTCCTCGGTGCCAAACCCGGTCAAAGGCCTTAGAAATGTCCAGTGAGACCGTTTGAGTCTCACCATAACGTTCCAGGCACCGTCCCCAAACATGCGTCACATACGCGAGAAGATCACCGCACGAGCGGTTCCGCCGGAATCCATACTGGCGGTCGTTAATGATTTTGTTCTTCTCGAGGTATGTAAGCAGTTTGTCGTTGATCACGCGTTCCATCACCTTGGACAGAACTGATGTGATCGCTATGGGGCGGTAGTTGGCTGGGTTGGAGCGGTCACCTTTCTTAGGTATAGGATGAATGACCGCTTTTTTCCAACCAGAGGGCACAGAGCCACATTTCAGGGACATTTTAAAGAGCTTTGTCAAAACTGGAGCGATTTCTGCAGCACACCTCTGCAATACCAGGGCAGGTATTCCGTCAGGCCCACTAGCTTTATTAACCTTTATAAACCTTATTTTCGAATTTAGATTCGTCAGGAAGCAAGGGGCACTGAAAAGAAATTCTCTAAAAGTGTGATCTATACCGATATGAAATAAAATACTAGCCAATTTATCTTAGACCTTTTACTCTTGGGCCTCAGATTGGCCGGTGAAAGAATTTCGGGTTTTATAAAAGTTTGATCAATTCCACCAGAAGTAACGAAGAAATGACCCTACTACAGGCACACGGACACGCCCACAACACAATTCCATAATTTTATAACTTTTTATTCAATTTAAAAGCATCATTTTAATAGTAAATTATCGAAGAAGGTAATATTAATCTTTGTCAATGAAATATGAAACCGATAAAGTCACAGAGAAAGGGTAAATGTCACAACTGGGACTTGAACCCAGATACTCTAGTAAATAAAATATAATATTTTGTAAATAAGTCAAAAAGATATTCCATATAAATAAATAAAAATCTGGTAGTTATAGTTTAGATAGCATCTAGGTAGCAAATATATTCTGGTAAGAACTTCGCAATGATTCCAAAGATGGTAGCCTGCAAAAAACATAAATAAAATGATGAAGGAAAATTTTTGTTATTCTTAAATTGAAATAAGGTATCGTTAAAAATTACAAAATATAATTAGGTCTCAATAGATCACTTGTTGGTCCCGGTAAAACTAGACAGAAACGCCCATAATATACTTCTATCGGTTTATCTCTTCAGTGTGGACGGCCCACCCTAGAGTGAGTGTCTTCTCGGCTCTCGTCGGCTAACATCGGCTCCCGTCGGCTCCCGTCGGTTCGCGTCAGCTCCCATCGGTTACCATTGGCCCCTTTCGACCCCGATAGGCTGCCATTGCGTGGAACTCCATTTTCCCATCGATGACTGATCTCGCCAATTTTCCCATAGCAACAGATACTTCCACATAAACATGATGTCCTGAATTTTCGTAGGAAAATTGTTGTCCATCAATAACCAACTCCAGAGTGGAATATACTGATATAGTCAGGCACTTTATGAACTTCTTCTTACCCTCCTCCGCTTAAATCAGTAAATTTTGTGCAACTATAATATAGGTAACATGGCGACTCTCATTAGATTCTCTTCATAACGAAAACATGTCAAATTAATACTATTATTTCCAACTTGGGTTCAACATTACATGGGAAATCAAGTGCATGACAGCTGTAATGGTGTCGTTAGCCCTCTCCCCTCCTTCGCCACCCCTAACAGCAAAGACTCTGTAGCCTCGCCGGCCAGAATTACGAAGGGTAGTTACAAAAAATTAGGAATTCATTTTCCATTTTACGGTTCTATTTCTTTTTTTTTCAATTTATAAAACAACCTTATTACAATTATTGCGGGGTATGGAATAAAAAAGTTTAAATGGTAAAAATGTTTGTTATTTGTCTTTGCAAGCCTTCATAAAAAATTATATATCATTAAAAAAAAATTTCTAGGTGACCCCAATCAAATAACAGTTGGGCTGAAAAGTTCGTAGACTGACACATAGATGGCGTTACTAGAATTAAATCCATATGATTTTTAGTTAGTACCAACCTTGCAAAAATACATGTATATTTTTGACAGCCCATCTTTTCCCTAAAAACTCATGAAATCTAAAATTAAACTCAGTCAAGTAAATACAACCATCAGATGGTGATAGTAATAAGGCCAAAGTCCGCAGCACTACTTAGATAGTAAAATGAGGGGTATTGCTATAAGCCCCAGCTAGTTAGAGGATTACGAAAGAATCTGTAAAATAAAAAAAAATCAATTGGTTCGTGAGTGAAACTACTTTTGTTATTGTTTAAAAAATGGATAAAATAGAATTTCGTGAATTGCTTTTTGGCGAAAAAAATATTGTTGAAGCCAAGGCTTGGCTTGATAAATATTATTCGGACTCTGCACTAGGAAAATCAACCATTGAGAAGTGGTTTGCTAAATTTAAACGAGGCGAAATGAGCATCGAAGACGATGCACGCAGTGGACGCCCGAATGAGGTTGTTACTGACGAAAACATCAAAAAAGTCCACAAAATAATTTTGAATGATCGTAAAGTGAAGTTGATCGAGATAGCTGAGACTCTTAAGATATCAAAGGAACGTGTTGGACATATCGTGCATGAATATTTGGACATGCGAAAGTTGTGTGCAAAGTGGGTGCCGCGCGTGCTCACAATCGATCAAAAGCAAAAACGTGTTGATGATAAGGAGCAATGTTTAGCGATATTCAACCTTAATAAAGACGAAATTTTCCATCGATATATTGCAATGGATGAAACATGGCTCCAGTACTACACTCCAGAGTTCAAGTGGACTGCACGCGATGAATCGAATCCAAAGCGTGGAAAGACGCAACAGTCGGCTGGCAAGGTTATGGCATCAGTATTCTGGGATGCGCATGGTATAATATTCATGGATTACCTCGAAAAGGGCCATCAACAGCGATTATTGCATAGCGTTTTTGGAGCATTTGAAGGATGAACTAACGAAAAATCGGCTCCATTTGAAGAAGAAAAAGTGCTGTTTCATCAAGTCAATGCACAGTGTCACAAATCAATGAAAACAATGGCAAAATTTCATGAATTAGGCTACGAACTGCTTCCCCATCCACTGTATTCTCCAAATCTGGCCCCCAGTGACTTTTTCCTGTTTGCAGACCTCAAAAGAATGCTCGCCGGGAAGACATTCAGCACTGATGAAGATGTAATAAACTGAGGCTTATTTTAAGGCTAAAGAGAAATCGTACTATAAAAATGGTATCGAAGAATTGTATGACCGCTATAATCGTCGTATCGCCCTCGAAGGCAACTATATTGAATAATAAAATCGAATTTTACCAAAAAAATGTGTTTTACTATGTTAGCCTACGAACTTTTCACCCCAACTGTTACATTATAAAAACTTGGTAACCCACCCAGTTGCATAAGCAAAATAATTTTCATGTTTATTGATTTAATTTAATTTAAACTAATGATACGCAGAAGAGAATTCCTACACTGTATTTAAAACAAAAAAACATTTTCCATTATCTCGGAACAGTCTTGTCGTCGAACTCATTTCATATTATTTTCCTTCACAAATCCCATCTTTTCCCTAAAAACTCATGAAATCTAAAATTAAACTCAGTCAAGTAAATACAACCATCAGATGGTGATAGTAATAAGGCCAAAGTCCGCAGCACTACTTAGATAGTAAAATGAGGGGTATTGCTATAAGCCCCAGCTAGTTAGAGGATTACGAAAGAATCTGTAAAATAAAAAAAAATCAATTGGTTCGTGAGTGAAACTACTTTTCACAAATGGAGAGAAAAGTAATCCAAACACAGAAAATTTCATTAAAAATGGTTACCTTTGGTTAGCTTTGCATTTGAAAACACAAGTCAATTATTTACTACGGCATTGACTTGTTAGCAGATAGGAAGAATATTTACCAAACTATTTCGTTTTTACATTCCTTCACCTGCTACGATGATGTTTACCAAACGCAACAAAAAATAGTGTTGGGATGACGGAACGAAGGTCAGAAAACGAGGCTATTTTGATATCTTCTCTAAACATACTATTATCTCGTGGATTGAATTAAAAGAAGTGCGTGTTTATCTTATACCGACTAACCTACATTTAGCCTGGTTCAAACTTATGCTGTTGGGTTAAGTGTTTCCGCCTTGGTGAATGCGTCAATAATATTTATATTACCTTTAATAGAGGCTTTACAATACTGAAATGTGTTTGATTTTAGTATCTTAGACTTTCTTCTTCTAACGTAGGCAGGTTTAAATTGAATACAATACATGTGCAGACAATACAAGCATTATCAACGAAGTCAGACATTCCCCTCGGGAAATTCCATGTTTTCGGAAAAGCGATAGCTTTGAAATATTGAACGACACCTGCTAACTTGCTTAATGCAACAAGCTGGGTGGTGGCTGTATCTAGTCTTATTCAGCAGAAAACTAATTGGTTTGAGTTTAATACATATATCGTGAGCACACGACGAAAAGTTTAAAGTCAAGATCCCCGTCCGTTGGCAGACTAAGACTGAAGTCTTTGCAAAGACACAAACTCACAGCTTCGCAAGTCAAATGTTTTTTTACGTATATTCGTACAAAAAAAAAAAAATTAAATTTAAAATATCTTAACTTCTGAAACTATGAGCCTGCATCCATGTAAAAACACCCAATCTCAATCTTCCAAAAAACAATGACTTTAAATTGGTCACTTTTCGTTGTACGTTTACAATATGTAAGTACCGTGACAAGGAGCTTTCAATGGGTGTTCATTTTCCGGAGGGCAGACATAACCCATCCATGTCTAGAGCCATGATGTACCATGTTATGTTTCAGAATCGGAAAGGGAATATTGGCGGAATGATTTACGGGTGTGACGGAACCGAAGAGAGTGACAGGATGGATGTGCACGTGTGCGCGGCACGGCGGCACGCGTCACGGCGGTGGCGGTGCTCGGTCGGTGGAGGCGGGCGCTGCCGCCTGGGCGCCCGCGATCCGGCCAGCGCTCCGCAGTGGCCGACTGCCGCGCGGCGCGTGTGCCGCCGTCATGGGGAACCACCATTCAGGGTCCAACTCGAGTTGTCGCCCGAGGAAAAATGTGCACTGGAAATCCGCAGGTAGGATCGTTCCTTATTAAAAACCCCATTCAATCGTCAGGAATGCAATCGCCAATACGCTACGCTATATCGGGCTGAGGCAGAGGACGCCTTAGTCTTAGCTTATTTATAGAGACAGCGTCGCGGGAGTCAAGCGTCGCGCCCGCCGGCCCGTCTCTGAGATTACGATTGGACGTACTTTTCTTTTAATTTTATTATGGCATCCTACTCGTCATTAATATTAATCTGCCTACCATTCCTCGATATTTAAATATCAACTACGGACAAAGTGATCGGAAAGTGGTCGGAAACCTGGACATCATCGATACTTGGACACTATGCCTCAAAATTCTCCTACACTAGTTCTTTTCGTAATCTTATCACGACAAACAGTATTATCGAGCCAAGAGTTTGAGTTGTCAAGGCGAACACAATCATTAGCTTTCCGATCTTTCAGAGTATTATTATATTGCCCAGCAGCGGCTGATTCTTACCTACTGTCAATTCACCGTGCCACCCACATCTATTCTTTAACAATAGACACAACAGTTTCACAAATTATTTTATAGAAGAGGGTACCAATTTTTTAAGTGGGTTAATGGCGATGTAATTAGCGACACCGATACACATGCTGCATATAACGATAAAATCAAATCGCACATCAAATTTCCCAAGTGAAAGTGAATGATCCGTGTTGGGGATGGTCTTGGAAAAGTTGAACAAAATCGTTTCAGTAGAGCCCAAGCCCATTAGTTTCTACTGTCTAAAAATTTGTATGACATGCACTTTTTTTGTATTCTTGTCGTTACTGCAGAACTCCCATATAAGGTATTATTTGGGCAGATGAGGGATAATGACAATATTTTCACCAACGTACCGTACAGATTGGGAGGAAAACATGAAATGTGGGAACATCAGACGTAACAAAAATACGCCAAACGTTTTTTACGTAAATTAATTCGCTGCTTCTCCATTATATTCCAACGGGAAAACTACACAATGGAAAAAAACAAACGAATTTACCATACGGAAATAAGCACAAGAAAGCTTTTGAAGTTGATCTTTGATTGGACAAAAGTTGGGATTGGCGTAAGGACTTCTTCATTGTTGATTTATAGTTGACACAATCCCTGGGATAGTTGCGAGAACGTATCGTTCTTTGGGGCTAATCTAATATTTCTCATGAACCGATGTTTATGTTTCGATAAAGTGGACATCGTTAAATGATTAAATATTTCTAAATGAATACATTGATCGTAATAATAATAATTGGATAATTTGTATAGCGCCGTTTATGTGAAAAATCACCCCAAGGGCACTGTGGGTACAAGAAATATTGTGAGATATCCTACTAGTATCGATTGACATGTTTACAACATGCTGAACACTTTCCACGCACTTCTCAAGACGTTTCAGAAAATTTTCAGTGGATACAAGTCTCGGTTATTATTATTTATTTCCGTTCAAAAAATCACTTTGAGAGATATCTGCAAAGCGTTCATCACAATGTAAACACGGCGATGGAAACGTTACGTCTAATGATATTTTTTGCACTTTGAAAGTTAACATTTTGAAAATAATCTTCTTTATATAACTATCGCGGAATCTGTAATTAGATTTGTGGCAGCATGAGAGATTGGAAAAGTGTATTTTCACAAGATGATGTAATTTACGATCATGTCTGTTTTTAGACGTTTTTCCCTTGCCTCGTTCAGACTACGGTCTTGTCAGTAATAATACTTTCAGAAGTATCGTAATATGTATTCCCATACACAATCAAGAACAAATCTGTGATCGACAGCGCGTGTAGCGATACAAAATCATTGTCACTTGCCAATATCAAATGTCAACATTATTTTATACTACTTGTCGTTATGTCGAAACTGTTCGTCATTGTCTACAAAAGGATAAGCTCATCATAAATCTGAGTCAATGTTTGAAGTCGTGGAATATTTTTTTTCATTATTAAATAAATTAAAAAATTCAAATTTTAATACTTGTGGAAATCTTTAGAACTTCATCTAAAGCTCCATTAAAGCTTATTCCAGTAAAGATTCAGCGGGTTAAGTGCTTTGTTGAGCGCAAATAGAACGTTAATGGTTCGGAGCTTCGCTCGTTACGCAAGACGATGGTTAATTGGTTACATGTTTTCTTGTGTACACATTTTACGAAAAATTATTTCGAAAACTTGTAATATAAACAAAAGTAGGTAGAAATCCATTAAAAACATATGTTAATTTGGATAGTTTGTTTATGTTCATTACCATTTATATATTTCTTTGAAGTTACAACATGCCTTATTGAATTCATGTTTGTCCGAAGTATTTTTAGACGTCATACTAGAAAACAATTAAAAAAACAACCTGTTTCACAACATACAATGGATGCTATATGTAATGTGTTCGTATTATATTGATTTCAGAATGTCCAACCCCGCCAGGGAAACCGGAGCTGGTGCCAGCGGGCGGGCCAGAGGAGGGGGTGACTCTGCGCTGGGCGCCGCCCTTCAGGGACGGGGGCGCCACGCTGACGGGATACCGTGTGGAGTGCAATCGCCTAGGCAGCGAGGCCTGGGTGCGTACGGCCCCGCCGCTTGTTGCGCGCCCCGAGCTGCTGCTCACGGGCCTGGAGCCCGGCTATCACTACCAGTTCCGAGTCTCCGCCTGTAACCCCGTGGGCGTCTCGGGGCCCGGAGAGATCTCCGACATCCTCACCGTGTCGCTCGACAAGGCGCCCGTCTCCGTCGCCAAGTTCATCCGAGGTCTGGTAGACGCCAGCTGTGTGGAGAACGACAAAGTAGAATTTAAAGTTTTCTTCGAAGGAGCTCCTCCGCCGACCGTTTCTTGGTTCAAGGATGGTTACGAAATATTTAGTAGCCGGCGAACGGCCATTCTCACGGAAGGCAATAGTAGCACGCTAATATTCCACCAGACCTCCCTAAACGACGAGGGAGAAATCAAGTGCACAGCCACCAACAGAGGGGGACACGCCGTAAGCAGGGCGCGTCTGGTGCTCAAGGCCGCCCCCAGGATCCGCCTGCCCCGCCAGTACGAGGATGGGCTCCTGTACGAGACCGACGAGACTATGTTTCTGAAGGTGGCCGTGGCTGGTAAGCCGGCTCCCTTTGTGGAGTGGAGGCACGATGGAAATCTTCTTCTGCCGACTGAAAGAATTATTATATCCAATACCGACAAGTTTTCCACATTGAGAATTGAAAACGCCCTTCGAGAAGACAGAGGAGAGTATCAAATAAATGCAAAAAATGCCGTAGGAGAAGACTGTGCCTCCTTTTTGGTGACGATCACAGCCAGACCAGACCCTCCCGTGTCAGTCACGGTCACCCAGAATGATGATAAATCAGTTTCCTTGACGTGGGTTTCTCCGAATGATGACGGAGGCTGTCAAGTCAGCAACTACGTCATAGATTACTACAGAACTGGGTGGAATTTTTGGTTAAAAGCCGGGACGAGTAGAACATTGACAGCCACCTTGTTTGATTTGATAGAAGGATCCGAATACCGATTCCGCGTAAAAGCGGAAAGTCCCTACGGAATGAGCGAACCAAGCGCGGAAACGCGATCAATATTCATACCAGGCAAAGCGAGTTCCTCATCCTTCAATGACATGGATATGTTAAATGATGATGTTTTGGACGAAAGCAGTAAACGTGATTTCGAGACCCCCCGAGCTGTGCCTAGAAGGAAGCGCCACATATCCCCGATATTTGATGACGATACTGAAAATGTGAAGAAAATTACTTTGGAACTTCCAGCAAACTTCCCACCGAAAAAAAATAGAAATGATGCGAGCTTGGAGCGAAACAATATTTTGAAGAATTCCAATACCGAGAAGGTACCGTATTCATTTGACGTTGATAAAATGAAACACGGAAGCTCCGAGTTTATGTTGGTTCTCTACCCCGACAAAGAAAAACCCAATTCAGGTAAATACTTTGGATTCTATTTAATTTTTATAACTGTTGCGCAATTTAATTTCTAATTTTATTATTACACGTTTTGTTTAATTGTAATACAATGTTGCGATGTTTATTGCGCCCTTCAAATATGTACAGTTTCTGTTTGAGTAATGACTCTTAAATTTGCACAATCTGATTAATTTGGACACCGTTGCTTCAAATGTATGCTTGACCAGAAAAATTAAAGTAAATTTTAATGTACTCTATTCTCTTTTCTCATTATCATTTATAGTCATTGACAACTTATAATGCAGATCACGTTTTTAATTTAATCTTGCTCGTTATTTCTTTTGAATTCCCGAAACTTTGTAACTACTCCTTAGGATATGTACATGTATACAGATTCTATATGTGTGCATGAACGTAATATGTATGCAGATTCTCCCCCAGCACCGCCGCACCGTGAGAGGTGAAAGGGGGTGGGGGGGGGGGAGGGATTTATAAAACTATTATGTTTGTTGGTGTTGAATTTTTTACTATAAGACAACGTATAAAGCTATTTAGCTACGGCTATTTAAAATAAATTTATGAAATAATAGTTCAATTCTGATTTTACTATTTTTCTGGGTGGAAGCCAACAACAACATATGTTTGATTCGTTTTCCAACGTTTGTTATAACTTCAGTAAACCTATTTTGTTGAATCATTTAAGAAAATAATATTAACATAACCTAAATGAAAGATGAAACCGGAAAAAAAGGACAGAAAATAAAAAGATTAAAAATGGAAAATAATATTCACGAATCTTGAATTTGTGATATGATATCGATAAAGATGACCTAAATTTGAACTGGTCTCATTAGCTAAGTTGGTCGAGCGTTGGCCCGGATAGGCAAAGATCCTGGGTTCGAGTCCCAGATGCGACTGAAATCTTTTTATTTTCCGTCCTTTTTTCCGGTTTCATCTTTCATTTAGGTTATGTTAATATTATTTTCTTCAATGATTAAATATTGCAATGAGGTTTTTAAATTTCAATAAAAATAATTAATAATTAAAAATTGACTACTTTGTTGGGTTCAACCAATTTAAGGTTAAAAAAATATCACAATATGGCATCTCCAACAGAAAAAAAAACAATCCAAGGGTTGGTATTTCGGTACCTGTACTCAGGAATGTTATAAGTCAGATTGGATTGTCAGGAAACCTTCCGATAGCAACTTAACTAATTTAAATATCTCTCAAGCCGAGATTAAAAAGAAACTGAAATAACGGCCATAAATCTTCTCCTCACTTTATTTTCAAATCTGCTTTTTATTGTTGAATACTAATTTATATTGTGCGACACATGTGCGATTATATGTAAATTTTAGGTACATTTTCTGCCATTACTAATGAAAATACCATATTATGTAAGCTAGCCAAAAAATGTCATCAAGAGGAATACCAAAGAAGTGATATTTAATGATTTATTTGATTGGGAGAAAATCATTACTGGGGCAAGTTAAATCGACCAAATACAACACATTTTGATAGTTTGGTAGTCCGTATCGTGCTAACAAGCTAAAGTTTGCATTTACGTTAAGAGACAAATCCGTAACGCAAACGCAAGTTACAACGATGCGTTTATCAAAACTGTTAAAATGTATTACTTATGGCCGATTTAACAGAATAGGCCCCCGGGACTGCTTTTTCATCTGTAAAATAATATTGTAAAAGTTTTCAAAATGTTGGTACAATCCTTACCGAGGAAATGTTATTTCCCCGTCTTAATAATAATAAGAGGTGAAATCTCGGGTTTATGCATATCATTCATCTTCCAATATTTATTGTGTAATTGCTACTTTAATAAAGAAAATATTAGAAACTAGAAGAGACGTGGTTGAATACTAACATAGAAATATGTTTGTTTCCATTGGTCCAAAGCTTTGGGTTCCCGGATTCAATTCTGTTTAGTTAAGTCCTCCATTATTGCTCAAACAACATTTTCTGCTTATTGTGATGGTAGTAGGAGGAATTTAAAAACTGTTAGGTTATCCGAAACCAAGGAGTGTTAGTATTTCTTTAAAAAAAATAAAGAAAAAGAAAATTATCAAATTAATGTTGAAAAGCTTCCAATGAATGTTTCGGTGGTGTTTTGGAAATAACCTGGTATGTTAAAACGTTAAAATCTTTTGTCACGTTTTGACCAAACTAACTATTATGATTATTAACATGTCATCACGTGATCATAGTGTTTTCAAATTAATTACAGATATCAGAATTTTACCAATCGAAAATAAATGCCTCGCTAACCGTATCTTTATACTTTCTTTACCACAAATAATACAAATAAAACATCACATTTTCTGAGTTACCATTACACCCATAATAACCAACAATTAGTGTTAATTTACTAAGCAACTTATGTTATTAAGCGATTGATTTCAATATTTTAAGCGTATTGTGTATTTTTTTTTCTGAAAATTCATTTATGAAATTTTGTTTCAGAAAAAAGAAAATCATTTCAGCTGGATTTAGAAGATGCCATGTCTCCACCTCCATTATCTTTGTCTGCTCCGGAGTTGGGATATAACTTTTTTCCTATAAGACCTTTAAGAAACTCTGTTAGTTCCACCGAACTTCTTCATGAGCAGGCAATGAATAGGTTTTACCAAGTAGTCGCTTTGAAGGAAGCGGAGAAGGTTAAAGCAAAAAAAGATTATATATCTTTACCTGCATCAGTAGAAATCAAAATCCATTCGATGGAGGATGAAGAAGATAACCTGAAAAGATACAGCGATAGTACAGCCAACAAAAACATTGGCGAGGATCGAACAGATTATTTGAACACTGAGCCATATGATAGTGAATATGTTTCAAATGAAAGCTTGAATAAAGATAAAAATGAGGAAACGGGTAGCAATTTTGGAGATGACTACACAGCAAGCACAGTTTCAACAGGTGATAGTGATTTTTCTGATTCCGATAGTTTGGATGAAGACGTCGATGGTTTGCGACACAGAATTGAGGAAAATGCCACATACCACCCTTCGAAAGAGACTACTTACAGAGGCGGCTCTCAGTCTAGTCAAGCTGTTGAAGTGTTGAATAAACCTGCCCCCTTGCCAGATCCTAATTTTATACCAAAACCAATACTGAAAAAACGTGAACCTGTTGTACGCTC
The DNA here is from genome assembly GCA_022606495.2 of Halesus radiatus. Taxonomy (NCBI): domain Eukaryota; kingdom Metazoa; phylum Arthropoda; class Insecta; order Trichoptera; family Limnephilidae; genus Halesus; species Halesus radiatus. The sequence continues at coordinate 185,600 of JAHDVE020009491.1, read as the reverse complement.
TTCTCCACATAAAGATCCTATAAGTCTTGAAAAGGCAGCCAAATACCCAGAGCCTCTAATAAATAAAGTACCCCTATTCAAAAAGTTTGCAAAGTTTCCTTTAGAAAAACATGGGTTTAATGATAAAAAGAAAAATAACAAAAAAGATATGAAAAAACTGGAGAAAAATGTTGAAAAACAAGTTGCACCACTGATACCAGAAAAACAAGTCGAACAAGAACCGGAACCCATCCAAGATGAAGGCCGCACAGTGGCAGAGCACTATGGAAACCTCGTCAAAGAATACGGCAACAATAAAAAGCCTCAACAACAACTATATACAAATACCAATGACTTGAAAAAAGCAGCAGCTACTCAAAATAAAGCAGTCGCAAAGACTCCCAATGTCACGAATAATAAGCAAGCTCCAACCAGAACTGCAATAAAAAGAAATGTACCTCAAAAAAGTGTTCCTCAAAAAGCAGCTGCTTCTCCAAAAGCATCTGCACTCAAAAATGAAGAAACCAAACCACCAATCAAAACAAGCAATCTCCAAATACTCCCTGCGCCTGCCAAACAGCCCGCCCATATTGAAACTGTTTCGGTTTCTAAAAGTTTTTCAGAGTTGAATGCCGAAGCAGAGAGTAATGTGAAATCCGTCATAAACTACATCATTGATGTGTTCATCTTGCTTGTTGCCTTCTGGTTGTACTTGTTCAAAGACGAACGGTTAGCCCTGCCCTTCTTGGGACTCACGATGTATCGTCAAGTGAACAGTGCGGTGCGAAAAAAGATTCCTTCATTGTTCACCAAAAAGCCTCCGACAGACTGATTTTTCCATTTCATTGATAAGTTTAGGGTTATGTCTAATAATTTTATGTTAGACAGTTAGTCTTTTACATATATTATATTTAAAAATTTATTACAATAAATGGTGAAGCATGTTTGCGACAGTTGTGTGCATATGTGTAATAGCGGAGTATTATAATATTAACGAAAATATTACTTGTGGAAATTGGAATTACCCAGAAGCCCTAAACAACTATGCCATATGAATTTTCACATAACTAATGCGACTCCCATGGGCTTGATTGGTAGCGAATGTGCTAAGAAAGATGACTGTATATTTTTCATAAGAATTCATAATATTGATATTTGTTTTGTATCCATTAACTGACTTTTAGTTCCCTCGATGTGATTTTTTTCCAAAAACAGTGTAAAAAAAATTATTCGAAAACACTTTGAACAAATCTGTTTATAATTATATTTGACATAAAACACAAAATCTAAATATTATTTTGGTGTACTGATGAGTAATTTCTGTCTCTTTATGGAAGTTGTCAAATAACATTATACCTACTGTAAAATATAAAATTTTTATGGGTGTTAACTTTACCATAGCTCCATTATATTTAGACATAAAAAATTCTTAAGTATATTTCCTTTCCCTTGATGTTTTCCTTTTTCTTCATCCTTTAATCTAAGCTCCATTCTGAATACAAATATTAAAAAGTCATAGAAAAACAACGCCTGATGAATGTTTTAAAAACTCGTTACAGTTTATACAAGTGAACATTAATGGACTATCTAGGTACTTCTTTAATATATTTTTTTCTAAAATAATTGAAATATTATTAAGAAGGTTCGTTCTATTATATTTATGTATAATGATTAACCAGTTCCTTGCACTCCATGTTCTATTGTAGTTAATTCCTTAACATAATAAATTTGTACTTGATTTTAAAGAAAAAAGTAGATTATTACTTATTTTAACCATTGTAAAGCTATATTTGTAACGAAAATCTTAAGAATATAAATATTCTACTAAAATAAACCACCCTTTTAATTTTGTCACAAATAAGTATGTATGTAGAGGTATATAAATACATTTTAGTTATATCAACTATAACAGATGTTCTAATACCTACATACATGCTGTATTGCACAAAACGAGCAGTTCTCTTTTGGTTACTGACCATGACCCGCCATAGGTGATTCCTGACCTGATGGTGGTACATATTTGTTTCTAGTCATATGCCTCCTGGATTTCTAGACCTACTTAGAAGATTGTTCGATTTTCAATCTCGTTTTCTATTTCGTTTCAATTGTTTATGTTCTACTTGAAGTAAGTAAATTTTGAGCACAATTTCAATAATATTTTCTCCTTCTTGTAATGTTTTGTGATCTAATCTGCGTACATCCCTTGCAGTAAGAACTTCTACCATTGATGCACTATTTTAAAGGTGGTATTCTTTAACCCTTTAGGTGCCACATGAATTTTTTTTAAATGCTGTAGAAGTGTCGATAATCCACGAATATATATTTTTTATTTTGATTACTTTTATTTTTAGACACATGTTTTCAATAATGTGACGTAATTTTAGAACCGCGGGTAACGCGTGACGAATTTTATGGCTCGAGCTATATATCGTTCTGTGGCACTCAAGTACAATAATGTATCGGAACGATATATTATTGTACTTGAATAATATATTATAATCTCTTCTCATTGACGCGATCTTCGCCACTGCCTGAATTTATTTTAATATTTCTGAAATAATTTTTTTTTATTTTTAGTACATTTCTTTTTCCTTGTACATGAAAATTTGGAAAATATTTTTGTTTTACAAATATTAAATAGGTACCTGTAATTTCTCTTACGCATTAAATATAAATTATTTGTAATGTATTAGAAATTAAATATAAAAATATTATTATTATTATTATATCGTTCGGTGGCACCTAAAGGATTAATTGGTATTTTCAATATTATAACTGTGCTCAAGCACACTTTAAGATTAAGGAGAGAAATTATAGAAATCATAATAATTGTATGAACAAAAAAAACACATCCATAATATGTACTACATATTTATTATCATCTACATAAATTACACCATTTTTAATATTAGTGAAGAAATATTTATTTTAAAAATTAAAATCTATTCTAATAAGTATATTGGAAAAGACATAAAATTGCAAGTTTTATGAATTCTGTAAGTACTATACTGTAATGGTACACTAATATAATTATAAATTATTGTTTTCAACCAGAACTTAAAGAAAATGATAATAATATGATTAAGTATTAATACTGAGAGATAACTTATGCCTTCTACATCACAGACACATAAAAATAATATACTCAAGATTGTATGGCTCCATTGGGGATTACACGACAGGTATGATGTAGCCCAACGGCTCTATGCACTCTAAGAATACGGCGAACACTGTAACATCAGGAATTTACTAAGAATATTAAACACGCTAATGTATTTACCGCTATCGTATTCTATAATGATTTTACAGCGAAGACAATCCTGATAATATATGCTTTGGTGAAATAATAATTAGTAAGTTTCTAAGAATTTGAAAGAAAAACGTGGATTAAATTTCTAAAAATAATTTTATAATACAGAATACATAATTTTAAAGGAAACAGATGTTTTTAAATTTCATCCGATAGTCACCATAAATAATATGTAATGTAAGGATAGGTACCTAGTTAAATCTTTATTTCTATCAAGAAACAATTTTCTATACATTCGTTTTTCTACATAAATATATATTTTATTTGACGCAAAATAGAATTTCATCGAAAGCAAGTAAATATTCTTCAATATTCGAATGAAAATAAATATTTTTCCAAATTTTTATCAATCTGACAATGAAACACAGTTTTATTTATTGTACATAAAAATCACAGTCAATTTTAAATATCTCACATTCAGTTCAGTATCATATTTTTTAATAGAAATCATGAAACTGAAATAAACACTTTTATAGCACATACATATTGATGCCGGGCGAGGCAGAACCAATATTTCAAAAAAAAAAAATATATATATTTGTTGCATTATGAATAAGAAAATGCTGTAATTTTTTAAACTGATTTAGGTAGTAGAACATAACATAATTTAGAATACTGATAATTTGCTTTACGCATATACATATTGTAATTCAAACGATTGTGAAGATTTGTGCTAAAGTGGAGAAATTTAAATAAAATATCTTTCATACAACAAATCTTTTACACGAGAAAGGTAAACGAGCTATCAGGGTGGGTCTTAGTAGGGTAGAGTGTAAGAGATTTAATTATAGCCCGTTGGCGTGATAACTACTTTTCAGTAGTTTCGCTTCACAATGATTTACCGTCGAGGCCACTGAAATGCCAACTTTACTAATTGAAGAGAATACTTCTCATTCACAATATAATATATAATTAGATAAGTCTTTCAATCCCCCAAGTGACCACACTGTTTGTGAAATAACATTCCAATCTGCTCTTCAGATATCCGCAATTTCCCGCTAGTCTACGGAGCTTATCAACTTCAAACCTAATTCCGAGTAATTGGCACCAAACACAATGTACGTATCACTAGATGTGTACGATTATTTCACGTAATTTGCTTTTATATTATTATTTTAACCTATCTTCGCACGCGGGAAACAATACTGTTCAATTGAAGTTAAGTATTCATATATTTTGTAATAAAGGCTTTTGGCCATAATTTATTATACCATTAATAATAAAACCCTATTTTTCAAACGTACAGTAGTATGTATACACAAGGGTTGAGCTTAACAGTAGATATGTTATTTTTTAATGTTCATTGAAAACTAATAAGATACTCTCTGAGTGGAGGCAGGCTCATGAATGTGCGAGAGAATGTATCTCGTGAAGCCAACTTGAGTGCAACACATTGGTGGTTTGGAGTTGGGGTACATTCATTATTTGGGAATTAATTAGTCATCATTTAGAGTGCGGGCGCACTTTATCACTGAATCTGCACCATCGGAACTCATCAAGTCTCAACTATTATTTGAGCAGAGCCAGCCTTGCCAACATCACAATATGTATTTAATATCTAATCTACACATTTAGAATATTTTATAACAAGTAGTATTTTTTTTTTAATAATAATATATCTTTTAATTTTATTAAGTCACATTCTTTAAATCCACCAACAACTCCCTCTCAACCTTTTCTTACCACATTAATTCATAAGATATATCACTACAATAAGAAAAAGTTTGTAATATGAGAGTACATATCATTATAGCATAAAGTATATGTTTAGTTATATATCCTTAATTTATATAAATTAATTAACAAACTGCAGACAATGCTAATTTTGAAACAAAGAAAAATTCAAAACCATTTAACATTAGGACAGTCATTACAAATAATAACAAATGCACATTGAGTGGTTTCTCGAAAATAAATCTTTCCTTAGATGAAAACAATTTCACAAAAATTGAATTGACAATGCCTTACAACTAAATCTACAAAGCAGAAATGTAATTATATATCTTAAAGTAAATAATGTTTGGGACATCCTAGAGGAGCATCTCAGTATCCTCATCGAGTGTTAGTAGGGACGCAACCCGTTAGACCGTTCCAAAGTGTTGAGTAGGTACATTACACTACGCTTATATAAGTCTACATATAGAATGACCGTGACAATTCTAAATCTTTTATCTTTAAAAGTACATATGTAGTTCAAGATGAGTTTAATAGTAATTTAACATGAATATTACCTACTATAACTGCGAAGAGAGGAAATTTACAGAATGTGTTGATAGTTTGAGCTTTTCAAATTGTATAAAGATGTGCACCAAAACTTTATTTCAAAGAGTTTACGCAAGCTGGCATCTTTTAAAACTACTCCTTAATAAGTAAATAGATTCACAGAATATTCAAAATTTATGTCTGTTCGATAGGCTTATGATTAATTCATAAATTTAAATCATATGCGGCCATAGGCCAAAGCTAATCTGCAATCAATAAATAGAAAACAGATATTATAGGTTTTCCTCTCTTTGGAGTAGTAACCCCCTATAAGATGTTCGTCTAAATTATATACTCTTGATTAAATCTCTAAATTATATGAGTCAAATAAATATAGGTTTTTAAAATCAAAGTGCAATCATTTCATTATGTAATCAAAATTTTAACATTTTTATAAGAAATATAATAGTTTATGGCCCCGTTTCCCGGATTCAAAAAAATATCTATTGACGAAAATATGTTTTTTGTTTTTGTTTTAAATATGTATATTCTTTCTTGGGTAAAAACAATTTGAAAATATAGTTTTGTATAAGTAAATTGAATCTATTCAGGTATTTTGTTTACAACACTTCGTACATCACAGGTACCTAGAGTAAAAGCTATTTAAATATCGTTGATCAGCTTTTTTTTGTATAATATAACAAGTGATTTTATGATAAATACATTAACAAATATTATGACGCTTAATGCCCAAATACATAACTTTATTTAATTATTTTCTAATGAATTGTTTTATCAAAAATATTTGGTTGAATGGAAAATATTTGGATAAATCATTAAAATTTTTGTCATCCAAATAAAAGAAAGCTAAAGGAACGTATCAGCATACATATATTATTATAACATTAACATTGATATATTAAATTTCACTCAATAATTTACAAGACATGATAGAAAAGCTCAATTAATCAGTACAGAAAATAATTTAGGATTTACCATTAATACCTAATTATAGATTTATTTTTTTAAATTCACCGGAAATTAACATCATTTTTATTTCATTTGGTCATTAGACATTTGACAAAGATATATTAGATTTATAAATAGCAGCATTTAACGTAAGAAGTAGGTACCTTATGTTGGTGGGTTTTGGTCATTAATTTGGTATTTTAAGTACTGCGTAGTTAGGTACAGATTATTAAATTTACAGCACAATTTCTCAATCGCAGTTACCAGTGTTCGAATTCAAACGCTTCAGAGCTTTTTGACCATTTCTACTAAGCTGATTGAAATCACTAAATAGAGTGTTATATACTGTACGGTTACATTACACTGTCAACATAATTACACATGGAGTGAATTACACCCACTTAAATTACACCTACTGGAACGCATGCCAAATTGTTTTTTTTTTAGGTTTAAATTTAGAGTTGCTAAATAAGTTTCATAATAAAAGGGAAAAAGTACTTAGGCAATATTTATACACCACCGAAAGACGCTTTGTTTAAAATTTAATAAAGATCTATAAAAAAAAAAAAATAACACGTAGTGCGTGACGTTTGAAACAAACTTGAAATAGTACTTAACTAAAAAATATGTGCTAAAATACTAAATTACGCAGGTGTTCCGTCAAACTAAACTCTTGGTTTTTTTAGCACACACTTAAACGCTTACAGATTTTTGTGATGTGTGTAATTCCAGTAGGTGTAATTCTCTCGATGCGTAATTTCGTCCATGTGCAATTACATTTGTGTGTAATTTTGGTAGTGTAATATTGGTATGTGAAATTCACGCTCGTGTAATTTCATACTGACACCGGACTGCATACGTGCATAGCTCACAAATCGAGACACATCACCACTTTATTCTGTTTTGCTGCTGATTATTCGGTATGCTCTTCAAGAAATGTTATAAGTAGTTTGTTATAATGCCTTATAGACATTTTAACCAGGACCTGATAGAAATCTATAATTTTTTATTGAAACTCATGTTCAGAGAACTTTACCTACATATCATTAAACTTTTTTTTCCCATTTGATCAACTTCTCAATCCAAAGGTTTTAATATTTATGGTTATAATATATTTTTTTCTGTTCCATCTTCCTTTCATAAGGCCCGTAACGTATCACTCAATAATTTTTACTTCTTTCATAATAGTGATATAGCCTCCATTATCTGTTGTTGTAGCTATTTAACCAGGTAGCGTTGATTCCTCGTAGAAATCTGGCTCATCTTCAAGGTCCAATTCTGGCTGTTTTCCGTCCAACTGAAAACGAAATAATTAATTGTTAGTAACAAGGAAAAGGAAGGTGTACGTATATGAAGCATAGGGTATAAATAAATATAAAATTTTCAACTAATTGTTGACTTCTTTTAGAATACCTATGTAACTAATCTAATATTTTGTGCACTGTTTAAAAAAATCAGATAAAGAGTTGTAAACTTTACTTGTGGCGGAAGCGCATTCCTGCCGAGGGAATTTTATTTCATGCAAATTTACAAACTGGCCATAATTTTTACATGTTTACACTCGGTGCTTGGAAATGGCGAGAAAACTGCCTGATGATGACTTATCTCACAGCATTGCCTTTGAAACAGTTGACTAAAATGCTTCTTGCTCTGCATTTAAATAAGTATTTTTTTAATTTCTTCTGTTTATTATGCATACAAATACCGTTGTATCTCAATTCATGGTATTGTAAGTATTTCACTCATTTAATTTGATGCCTTAAATACCAAATACTTCATATTGAGGGATGCCATAAGCACCATTGTAAGTAAAAAAAATGCTAAGAAACATAATTAGACAGAATTGTCACTTACGAGGTTTCTTAACCCTCAATATATTATTTTGTCTACTCGTTGGGTATTAAAAGCCCATCAAAACAGTAGTGCTTGATGTTGACAAACCACCAAGAGCTAAAAAATTAATGAATTTGTGGCACTTACAGCATGTAGTTCCATAGGCGTGAAGATGTGCTTGAGTTGCCAACGGAGTGGAATCAACATAATGAGTAAGAACGGGAAAGCCAAGGAGAAGCTAGTGTATTTGATCCAGAATAGCAACACCAAGCATCCCAGCTGGATGAAGGTGTAGATGTGCATCTTCCATGTTGGAACCTAAAACAGAGATATGTAACGCTTACTACACAATATATGTAATTACGCTGTAAAATGTAACACGTGAAAAAAGAGTTCTTTTTTTACAAGCCAACGAATACTTCAAAAAAGAGTGATAGATATTGGAAAATATCAACCTAACATAACGCAACCTTTTTTTTACTGTTTCCCCAACCCCTCTTCCGTTATTTTCATCACTCAAATCCAGAATATTTAATATTTTGATTTCTTTCCAAAGTGTTTCACGTAAAGAAAAATACATATGTAAAACAATATTATGCAGTAGGTTCAAATATCCACTTACCCTCTTGACATAAGCTACTGGCGGGTGGTGCTTCACTGGCACAAGTAAGAGAACTGCGCGCTCAAACATTTGTATTCCAGTCATTGACGATATTCCCATATACAAAAAGATTCCAAAAAGTACAGCCATAGGAACCAAGCTCAAGAGGAATGCCATGGAAACAGATGCGCCGACCAGGATTGCTACAATCAGCGCACTGAGACGTTGCTCTGAAATAGATGAACATTTTTGTAACGATTCTAAACAAGTCAGAAGATTAATATGTATGGATGTATGTGTGCATAAATTATTTAATGATCCTTTGTTGATAATATTTCAAAGATATATTATCTATTATGCTAGCTACAAAGAGGTACAAGTTGGTCAAAACCAGCAACTTCAATTCTTCTAGATTAAAACTAATACAGCAATCAAAAATTTAGATTACCGTTAAGGCATACCGATGATAGCAGCTGATAGGAACTGTTCTATTGTCACCTAACCCCTTTTCTCACAAACATGCAGCGGAAAGAATGTTTCAATTGAGCTCTTAGTGCAGCACCATTAATTAAATTTAGCCGTTTTAAAATTTATCTAATCAATATATTTAAAGCTGTGACCCAAGCTCATAGATGAATGAACTTTAACGAATTCAATTAAGAGTGCCCATCAGACAAACTACGCAAAACCACATACTAAGCCTCCCTCAATGCTACACAACTCAAAACCAAACACGTTTACTCGCCACACTTCACACATTTTTAACACTTCATACAGTGAGCTCGACTTATTTAACTCAGCCCCTCACAACTTCAAACCTAAAATCAATAAATAACATTCACAGCATTCACACAATACATATTAATCTGAACAGACTAGATCCATTCCCTTCCTTTTCCTCTCACCATCCCATACCCATAAGCTAAATTTGTAACCTTTTGTAAATGAATAATTAAGACCCTTGAGTGAGAACCTATCATTGGCTCAGGTTTACCTATCATACCTGAAAAATCATACTTCAGAAATATTGTAAACTGTTGGTTTTCCAAATAAAATAAATATAAAAAGCAGCTAACGACCGCTCTGAAGTTGGACTGGGCCTCACATTTCAGCCATTGTAGACATATAAAAAAGCTATGTAATTTAATTATGTGCAATACTCATATACCATAACCACACATATAACAGAGTGATGAAATTGGAGAGTGAATTCATAGTTGTGATTATTATCTAATGAAAATGTACAAATTAGTATTCAGGTATTAATTAGTATTACCTTTGACTTCCACTATGTGGGGTTTGTCACCAGGAGCGTGTGTTACCGACATGATGGTCAGAGCAGAGACATGGGAGAGTGAGCGCACTGTTGCTACACACACGAAGGGAGCCCCAATCAGCCCACAGATAATGTTCAGGAAAGATATCACCACAATATCCAGGTGGAACCCTGAGCCCTTGCGAAGGTTGCGTTCTGGCTTGTCCACAATCAACCTAATTAAAATCGGATTTAAAACTCAATAAAAAAGAAAAAAATTCTTAAACATGTTCAGAAAGGAGTTATGTACTACTGAAATATTTAAATGAATGATTACCTTTTTAAAATAATTATTTATTTAATTTTTGCAGGTAAGATTTGTCGCATCGCTTTTTTCAAATTATTTATTACACTCGCAATTTATAATACACAGGTAGACAAAATTATGAACGCGTCGCCGATATTTTTTTTTCGCTAATATGTAACATATTTTATTTAAACAGATTAAAAGCAATTTATTTAAATATAACATGAACACTTTATTCATATATTATCACACAAAATACATATTGAAATTTTAAAGTGTTTGAAAAATTATTCGCAATGAATGCAGTAAGTATATTAGTAATAACAAAACAGAAAATTGTATACAAAACATGCGATATACTGTTATTAAGTGACTTGCACTCTTTAACATATTTTATAACAATAACATAAATTGAAATAGATGGCCCTTAAAGTTAGATGCAAATAAAAATACAAAAATGTCAGGACAATATTTAATTTTGAATAAGCCGGGAGAAAAAATATTATGATAAGAGCATTGATGTAGAAAACACTTGATAAACCGAGTGATGGCAACTCTGCGTACAACCGTACAAGCACTGCTTATATAGCCTCATCTGCAGGATATCATCACGGATGCAGTATGAAGTACGTAAGATAGAACTTATCAGGGTCGATATTGATGTGGTAAGGTGAATCTTGTGCTTACTGCATCAATAGATAAGCAACAAAACAATGTAAGTTAATCAAAAGTAAAAATTATATTAATAATATATTGTGGGTTCTTACTCGGCAATGTGCGTTTCCATGAAAATAATTATGTATGCCATCAGAGCGGGTATGACGGCGGCAAACATTCCCCATACTGGGAACGGGTTGTCTGACGATCCGACGAAAGATACGAACCAATTCCTCTGGGTCGGGTCACTGGGGGTGAGACCCTCGGGTACTTTCAGCTTCTCCGTGTATACCTGAGGCACCATGCTGTCCAAAAACACCATGATGACAATGGCGATGGGTACTCCGAAATCTCCGAGTGCTCGACGTGCCTTAAAACAGAAAAGACAATATGTTAATGGAAGAAGAATTACTAACAGAATAATTACCTACACTGGCGTGATATGGTGTCTAATCCAAATTGAAGAAACAGAAATTGAAGACTATGAACCCAAAATAGTTTTTCTCAACAAACTTAAAAATCTTTTCAGCCTAGGTTAAGGAATGATACACGCAGAATGAAAATATACTACAAACTCGAAAATCTAATGATACCACCGTAAGACTCTGCAGGACTGCAGGCTGGCCATGTGGAAGGAACATTAGATGACATAAAAAATAACCAATTTGTTGCCCCAGTGGAAGCCACCCAAAGGAGACTGAGTAAGAAGTGGACTGGTAATTTGAGCATGATAATAAGGTCTGTAAAATAATGACTAGAGGCCAGGGCTAGTGGAGAACATTCGTGGAGGAGGCTATCGTGTACAAGGCATCTTCAAGTGTGGGTAGATAAAACATTGAAGAAAAATAATGCTATGATTCTTACACTTCTTCCAAGGAATTTGCTGTTGCGGAATATACGCAGGAAATATGCAATGATGAATGTTCCCAAGGTCAGCACAGTACAGAACAAAGCAGTGTTGGGCTGCTTGGTTATATCGTCGCCATCCATATCAGCCCGTACTTCCTGCAAATTGGGTTCCATGGAGGTGCTATTCATAATGAAATTGCTGATGACGCTTCCAGGGTCGTCCATCATCATCAGCCCATTTGTGCTATTGTCAACAACAGCAGAAGACGGTGTTATGCCCGAGAACAGTGCTGCAGTTGAGAGATTGTCCATGCAGTAGTCACTCATGATTGAATGGATAATGTAGACAGCGTGGAGTTTAGTCAGGGCTTCAATTATGAAGATGGCGTTGATCAAAGAGGAGAAGATGTCTTCAGTAAACCTGGAAAGTAAAGCATAAAAATTGTATTTTAGTAAAATTCAACAGTGGTTTTTGAAACACTACCAGTTTTTGTTCTTTAACTTTTTAACTGAGGCTTTATATTTAAGCTTTCCTAAATTTAAATATTTGTGTATATCTTTATGACATTCTTGCTTCCAAGTGTTCCTCCTCTCCTGGCAACATAAATGAAAAATCATTGTTAAAATTTACGAGCTAATAACTCAATTTGACTTAAATTACGATTTATCAAAATACATATGTACCTTGTAAACTGCTTGGCCAGTACGCTGCCTTCCACCATAGCCACGACCGTACTGATAATCGCAATCCAAAATCCGATGTAAAGCCTCATGGTCAAGAAATCTATTTCCATAGATGCGCATATCATCATCAAGCTCTGGTCAAAGAGCAGCAATGGACCAGTCGCGCCAACAACCATCATAGGCTGGGCTGATAACAGAGCAAATAATATTCCAGTGATTGATGTAGACAGTAATGTTTCTGATGTACCCATCAAGTTATTAGTCTTATCGGCCATTAGTCCACCAAACGTGATCGCAGAGCACAGCGCTGCAAAGTACATGAAAATAGCTGCTGCGAAACACTGCCCGTTGAAACCACTTGTAAAGTCAGATACGTATAGGGGGTAGCGGCGCTTGATGTCATTAATCACGCCTGAAATATAATTACAAATGTTGCATTAAGATTTTTTACTATAAGCATTCAGTAATTTTTTTTTGGCTAAGAACAATATTTAATACTTTTACCTCCAAATAAGCGGTTGGTTCTGGCCAAAGGATCGAAAGGTAATTGCTTCTTGGGGTCGTCTTTATCAGTGACAATAAACTCTTCCTTCGTTTTTTCTTCAACTGGCTTACGATCTTCAATAGCCTTCTTTTGCTTTAGAAGAGCGTCCCTCTTCCTCTTCATAATCATTTCAGATTTGGCCTTCAGTTCCTCAATGGGTAGCAGAGCCTGACTTTCCCAATTGCCAGGTGGCAGAACAATTGAGTCGTCCAAGAACTCGTTAATAGCGGAGAGTAGATCTTTGCGACCTTCAGCTTTGTATGCTATTTGGTGGAAGGAGTTGTTGGACATGAGAGTGGAAATGGACCTTCCTACTTCATGGTAATCTAAATCGGCAGTACTCGGTCCCAGTAGGACGAACATGAACCGTACTGGGATAGTCACCTCAGTGATGGTTGGCATGTATATTCCTTGCGCCAACCGTACAAATGCAATGGTCGGATGGCTCAGGAAGCCTACGGAACCAACGAGAACTGTGGTCGCTTCAGCTCCCTCTGGGATTCTCTTCAGAATGGTCTCATTATGAGCCCTCTTCAGATCTTCTTGAGATGTACTCATGTAGGTCTCTTCTTTCATGTCGATTCGAGTGCTGCCATCTTCAACACGGTGGAAGCCTGGTGACCCGTTTGTTTCATTTTCTGTGTGCATCATTTTGGTCTTAGTTTTCTCTTGCTCCGTGAGATTCTGTAAAAAGAATGTAATATTATAATATACACGTAAAACCATTGTTATATAAAAAAGTTTAAATTACTGTTTCATATTTATAGCGTTCAAAGGGAAGTGATAATTTTTAATATTTAATGAATTTTTATTTTAATAAATCAATCTAACTTTCATAAAAAGATTTGTTACTAAAAAATTATAAATCATTGAAAATAATATTCAAATCTCCCAAATCGAAACACGAAACCGAAAAGACACAAAAAAGAAAAAAGATAATGGTAGCAGCTGGGATTCGAACCCAAGACTTCATGGTCTATCCTTGTTAATATTATCTTCAACGATTAAAAAATATATTAGAATGAGGTTTATAAGCTTCAATAGATTAATAAAAAAAAAGAAAAAATCAATTTATAAATTTAAGGAATGGGATTATTCATTTTATCTAATCTATTTTTATAATAGACAACACAAGATAATTACTTAAAATCAGCATTCAGGAACATACATAAAATGGTGATAGTGAATGAACCATATTTTCTACAAAGAATAAAATTAATTATGTAATCTCAAAAAAACATCAGAGTAAACATATTGTGAACTCAAAATGTCTATATTCGAAACATAGAATTCAATATTTTCATATAAAAAACACCTTTAAAGGAAAAAAAATTGTGTTACATGCTATATAGGCACAATGACATGTAATTCATTTATAAATGAGTGAAAACTTTTTTTTATACTAATTGAAAATTTAACAATGAATTCACCTGATCAAACATAATGAATATGAAATAAAAGCATTGATTAATAATTATTCAATATTTCTACCAAATCATTTGCAAAAAGATTGAACTTTTGCACAAATCATGCAGTGTGTGAAATGGGAAAGGGTGTTGATTAAGTGCGACAGAAAAACTTAAAAAATATTTTTATAAATCAAGTAAAATCAAACAGCACTCAAAAGACAAAACAATTAAATTATAATTTTTTTTTAACAAAAACCACTAGGTTTTGTATATTGTGGTTGGATTACATAAATATATCTGATATAAAAGAGAAAATTAGTTTTGCCTTTCATTTAATTATCTTGGGAGAAATACATTGTTAATTGTTTGGCAGAATTTAATCAATTATTTATATACCCTCGGGATTTTTCTAATTCCTCATTACATATTTGCCTTCTAATCGAATCGCCAACATCCAACCACAAAACTTCATTAATTCTTCATTTCAATAGAATAGTATTCAGTAATTCGTGGAAAAAAGGCTTTGTACCAGTGTTTCTTAACATAGGGCGCAATTTGAATATTTTTGGGGGCAATGAGCAAATCATTAATCATTAATATTTCATCACTGTTCTGATTTCAACCCCATATCCACAAAAACGTTATTTCTCAGGAGATGAAATAAACTGTCTGTTTTCCTTACTTTAAATTATTTTAAAGCAATTTTATTTTATTTGATCAACACTATTTGATCAATACGTAATGTAAAAATTAAATAAAAAATAATTCCTTTTAAATCAGGAAAAAAAGACAGTTTCTTTCAAGACCTGGATATAGTAGATACGAGGTTGAGTTAGAACAGGGACGATTTGCTATATTTTTTGGTTAAAAAATCGAATGGTCTAATTATTTTTGATATTGAATCCCTGATATTTCAAGAAAGAAAAAAAAAACTACGCAACACTAGTGCTAATGTTAAGATATTGAGGTTATAGTTAATTTTTTGATTCTGAATCAAGAAATTTTTTCTTTTTGTTCAGTGACAAGGTACTTAGGCCAGACTATAAATAAAGCAGAAAACCTGTGTGCTGAAGGACTTAAAACTTTAGAATGGTGATCTCTGTCGTTACAATGATTGAAATGATGTTTTCTCCAGAAGTCATATTTAGGTGTGACAAATGAAATTATGTTTCCCTGTTATGTAGAAATCCCATAGATGATGCTTATTACTAAAGATTGTTCCACATGTAAGTCTTAATAAAAAAAACTCTGTAATAAAAATGAAAGACCAAATGGAAAAAAAAACACAATCAGCATGCTGACAAATAGGCAAACCTCTGTAAGCTAAACCGGTACAAACAACTACAAAATAAAACCACTATCTTTACTACGATGGCTGAAAAATGAACATGACCCAAATTGTCATATAATTATGAAGATTTTTTATATTGTAATATTTTGCTTCCATTTTTATAAGCTCTTGTTTAGAAAGTAATAGTTCTTGGGCTAACAGGAGTAAAGGGTCTTCATTCCAAAGGGATAAAAGTTGAGATGTTTTTAAACGATTCAAAATTTGCAAATGGTATTAAAACCAACTGATTGCACCTGCAGCTGTATGGTAGGATATTGATTGAAAGGGTACAAATGAAAACAAAGGATAAAATATGGGATGTGCAAGGTACATTTATGAGTGGAAGGGGATGCATGGATCAGATTTTCTCGTTGCGTATGCTCACAGAGAAGTTTCTGGCAAAAACCAGAAACTTTTCTGTGCTTTTGTAGATCTACAAAAAGCATACGACCGAGTTGACAGAAAAAAGTTATGGAAGGTGTTGTCCAAGTATGGAGTGAATACAAATCTTATACAGGCAATCGCATCTCTGTACGAGGGAAGCGTTGCATGTGTTAGGGCAAACGGTGATTTTACGGGGTGGTTTGACATCACAAAAGGTGTTAAGCAAGGCTGCGTAATGTCACCGTGGTTATTCAATCTATACATGGATAATTGTATGCAAGAATTGAAAGAGGTGGGCTTGGGCGCAAAAATGAGTAGTCTGCAAGTTTGTTGCCTGTTGTATGCTGATGATGCGGTGCTGATTGCTAATAGTATAGAAGATCTACAGTCCCTCGTATCTAGGATGAACGAAGTATGTATGAAGAATGAGCTAATGATGAATGTAAGTAAGTCCAAAGTCATGGTGTTTGAAAGAGAGAGTACGAACACAGTGTGCAATATAGTTGTGAATGACGAATACTTGGAGCAGGTAGACGAGTTTGTGTATTTGGGAAGTATGTTTACGAGAGATGGAAAGACTGATAGGGATATTGAAAGAAGGGTGAATGCAGGAAACTCCATTAACGGAGGACTGAACGCGGTTGGCGCAAACAAAAGTTGTCCAAGGAAGCGAAGCTAGCAGTCCACAATGGAGTGCTGATACCAACCTTGATGTATGGCAGTGAGGCATGGAACTGGCAGAGGAAGGATGAAAGTAGACTGAATGCTGTAGAAATGAGATCTCTGAGACGAATGTGTGGTAAAACCATGTATGATCGAGTGAAAAATGTTGAGATTCGTAAAGAATGCAAGGCTGATGTAAGCGTAGTGAGCAAGATTAAGAAAGGGACGCTTAGATGGTTTGGGCATGTAGAGCGAATGAACGAAGAAAGGAGTGTAAGGAGAATATATGACGCGAATGTGAATGGAAGAAGAGCCCGGGGACGCCCGAGGAAGACATGGCACGATCAAGTGAATCAAATACTCGAGTCGGGCCATGTCAGAAGTCGGAATAACAGAAGAGAATGTATGAGGCGTTGTATGAATGTGAATGAAGCAAGAAGTGTATGCCAAGATCGAGTTGTTTGGCGGTCCATCCTCTCTGCCTACCCCTGCGGGGAAACGGTGTGATGGTTAGTTAGTTAGTTAGATTGCACCTCCGAGCAATGATGTCTTTTTAGGGTGTCAAACATAGAAGTATATAAATTGAGTCAACGTTCCTAGCAAAATTAGTCTAAATAGTTGTTTCCGCGCGTGAAATACTAAGAGGGGTGAAGCGGCTATCGTTGCAGCCCGAATCCTACCAACCGCAAGAGAAACGGAACGCACTGCCGCGGCTCGAATCATTTCTTACCGGCGGCGCGTGCCGACTTGAGATGCTCTTTAAGTTTTTTTAGCAATAAAAAGGCCAATTTACAGATATGGTAAAACCGATTAAAGGTTACACAATTACTATTTTTTCCAGAATGAATTGTGCAGTCATGCAGACATTTTGCAGTAATCTTTGGAGATCTAAACCCGGCGAGCACTTGTAATCGACTGAAGCCCGTGTTATCTCAATGTAGCCAGTTGGCCTCATTTATGTTGCCCATATTTCGAACGCTGATGTATACTTCATTTACATACCTCAATGTAGTCACACAAAATTTTTCAGTTGTAATCTCAAGGTTACAACATTGCTCTCGGCGGCAAGACCATTTTATCCCTTACGACAATCTGGTCTGAAATCTGGTATTGGTTGATCTTTAGCTTTCGGCTAGTCAATTAGTTAAAGGCAGTGTATTATTAACATGACATCAAAATGTCTGGAAATATATTTGAGGAATAAGCTAAATGTTAAGTTAGGTAGGAAAAATAAATGGTTGAGGGGAAAAAGCTCTGCATTACACATGAGCGGTCATAGAAATGTAAGAATGAAAATTAGTAAAGTCATCCATTTCATAGGTAAAATTGTCCAAGAACAGATTACTTTAAAAACAAAGAAGACTATAATAAATAAAACCCAGGGTTATGCGAATACTAAACACGAGGCAAGAGTCAGGCAGAGAATATGTGCAGTTACAATGATGTTCTCGCTGTGGCGGCGGCAGACGCGCGGTGGGGTGATGGGGCCGGTGGTGGAGCAAACAGAGCAGCGGCCCACGGCCACCGTGGAGCGCCGGCCCTTGGCGCCGGCATGCTCCCACATCCACTACACACACAGTATCCGTACTATCACATCATATCTGTACATACCTACATATTAATATGCGTTTGGCTATCTTCTGGGGTGGTCAGAGAGCTTCTGAGTTTGGCTAGCAACTTAAGTTAAGTTAAGTTTTTAGAACATTTTATACGGCTCAACATTTTTCACAAACAGTCGAAAGAGTTGTAATTCTATGAGTCAAGTAATATGTAAGGTGACAATGTATGTACCTCTCAGTTTCAAGTAAGTTGCCAAAATAAATACATTTTAGCCATACCTTTCATAGAGAAAGCATTTTTTAGAGACTCTCAAACATTGGAACAACCACACAGAAAGGTTGTTAGATTCATTGGAAATCCTGATTTCAGCTATGTGAAAAAATGTCATATTTTATAGTTACTAGGTTCTGCAGGTTATACATATTAAAATATCTTGAGTTTATTTCTGATTTACAAAAATACTCTTAATAGTAAGTATGTACTCGATTTATTTATTACCTATGTATTTCTCACCCGAAAGAACATATTTTATTTATTTTTGTTTCAACCCACTTTATTGGATACGTAAACCAACAGGATTACATATATCCATAAAGTGAAGTTTAAAAAAAAAAAATTTCAATTATGTATGCCCATTAAGTGATTGCTTCCTATGAAATTTGTAAATAAAAAAATATTAATTTTCTCTTAAATTAAAGGGAATTATCTGTAAAGGAATTCTGGAGGTTATATATAAATAATGGAAAAGCTTTCATAAAAGTTCCACAGATGTTACAAGTTACCCCTTTTCAACACTGAAATAATTTAGCTTTTAGTTTGGAGAAAATTACATTTAGACAAAAGATATTATAGTATTTTAATGTTATTTTTTTTTAAGAATGTTATCTAGAAATACATATCATAATAATGAAAAAAAAATGTAAATATGTCTTTGGTGCGAATTTTTTTCACAATTTATGGTTGTTTGTTGGAAACAGAGATGGGTAGAGAGTAGTACAGTTCCTACCTTGCCATTCCGATCAAATTGTAATTTAACGACTTAGCTAGAGAAATCTCATTAATAACTGTTATCTACATCTAAAGCATTAATACAATTCAAAATATAAATTGAACATATTCTTTGGAATGATTTTCATGAAACGTGTTCAAAGAACCTTTGCTTTGTGAATAGCACACAACTCTCAAAATTCCAGCATTCTTTACCTACATTGTTTCTCTCTGCCATAAAATATTCTATTAACTTTATTAGAGTAGGTAACAACAGTTATTTTTTAAATTAACAAACCTCTGGGTCCTGATACAATCGATTGCGTTGAAGAAAAGATGAAGACATATTTATTAATTTTCAAAAAATTCATGATAGTGCTTATCTAGATAAAAAAAAACAACATGTGGGTACATACACAGAAATGAGTAAATGAATGTGATTGCTTTCGTGGAAAGCCAAGTGGTTTTGGCACAGACTACTGTTTGCTTGCAAGTGCTTTAAATCATTATTATTCGACAAGTAACTTTACTAGAGTGAATCAGGAACATACTTATTGTGTAGGTAAACAAGAAAACATGTAGTACCTACTTAAATGTACATACCTTAGTAAAAAGTGGTTAACTTGGTACCTAAAGATGTATTTCTAAAGTGATCATTATTATTGTTGCAGGTTGAGTAATTTACAATTGGTTGCTGATGGCGATAATTGTACTTTATTTAGAATAAATTGTACTGTGGTTAGAAGTAGTACCATTCTAGAATTTTCCCAGAAAACCATTCAATTTTTAGAGATTTATCCATAAATACATATTCAAGGTGTTCATATCCATATATAAGGGTAAGTGGTGAATAGCCTTTCAACTGTGAATGGGGACTCCAAAGCCGTTCCCAATACTGAATATCATGTTTTGTAAAAGTCCCACTGTTTTAGAGTTTATGGACTTTTTGAAATGTTAAAAAATTAACAACCTTTAGTCACTTTATTTGGTGCCATGGTCACAAATAAAGGCATTTTCCCAGTATTTAAAATAAATCTTGAATAGCAGTGCTGTAAGAAATATTTTACTATTATTGTGTTACTACTATAGTTTTTTTTATGAAAATCTTAAACTTGAAAATTTTGTTTTGATAAATTTTTTGTGGTGTAATTTTTTCTTGTGCACCTAGGTGGTCAATCGGCTGAAGAGTTGTCCGTTTAATAGAGATTTTAAAATGGTATCACAAACTGTCCATGAAATCTTAAAAAACATATCAACTATGTTCATTTCACATCAAACGTGTGCAAACCAAAGTGGTAGATACTCTCAATATCGCTCTGGTGAAAGAACACCATTCAAAATCGATGTAGCCGTGTATGGTAAGATCTGATTATCCAGGCACAACTGACCGGAGCCAGTGGAGACTATGCCATCCCCAATTATTAGGGTATGTTGTTAGGCAGAAAGGTATGGGAAGGGGGAATGAGATGGGGAAGTGGGGAAGTAGTAAGTAAAAATAAATATTTCAAAAAGTTCAATAACTCAAAAATTGTGAAACTTTTAAAAAACATGATAATTAATTTTTGGACCGGCCTTAGGAGCTCTAATCCACAGTAGAAAGGTTATTCACGACTTACCGGACACCCTGTATGTGTACATACAGTTATTTTTAGAATTCTCGAGTTATCTCATCTCGAGAAGAGAATTAACTGTGACCATGGATGGATTTGTATATTGTAATCTCTTTGTGTGATGCAGTGATTGCATAAGTGGCTATAATACCTGTAGGCTGGTGTAGCTGCTGTGCTTCTTGACGAACCAGCCGCGGTCATTCTCATTGACGTGTTTGTGTCTCATCAAAAGTGATCGCATGACGGTGGCCTTGTCAGATTCAGCAATCAGCTCGTCAATTACCATCTGCTCGGTGATACTAGAAATAAGAAAAATACCTAAACGATGCGTACAAAAATAAATAAATCTATGGAACATCGCGAAAACTAGGTTGGGTATTATTATTTATTTATTTTTAATTGACTCTATAAAACAGTTGTACACTAATATATCACAGAGATATAGATGAGAAATTGTAAAAAATATACATAGACAAATATTAGAAATAACAAGTAAGTAAACATTTGTGTATTAACGCATTGGTTACGGTGTGCACATATTTGTGCATTTCAGAAACCTTGTGTTGCGGCGGGGCGCACATTTTTGTGGATTTTCGTGACCTTCAACTTCAAATACAAAAAACAAGTTTTAAACTTGTAATTTCTTCTGTAATATTGGCTTTGCGGTGTAGCGGATAGGTGTCACTATAATACATATATCATTATGGACTCTTCACTGGTTCAAAACATTGCTAAAAGTCATCATTATTTTCAAGGAAGAAATGGAAATTAATTTTAAACATTTTTTTTTGTCAAAAAATGAAATAAAATACGAAGATCATTGACTTTTTCTTTGGTCATTAGCTGATACTTATGACGCAATAGACTCAAGTGGGGAAGCCCCAATATCATTTTTTATTCGCAGCTGTTGGGATTTCAGCGCTTGTTAAACTGTGTTGTTATTACATATTATATGAAGTGTATTTGACTTTTTTTTAGTATTGTGATTTGTGGATGAATATTTTTTTATATAAATTGAAAATACACTTTTTATATACCACTTTACTTAAAATATATAAATATTTCTACATGTTTCGATAGCAATGCTATCATCTTCAGGAATAAATGAATACTAAAAAATATTTTCAAGTATAGAAAAATGATAAAAAATTTAAAACAATAATTTAAGAATATACAAAATATGACCATAAACAAAAATAAAACATAAGTCCTGTCGGCGACATTTATCTTTGCTCGGAAAGGTTTTTTTCAATTTGAATGAGTGTTTCAGGCTAATAATTATTGTTTATAAAAATAATTGTTACCCTTTGCGCTATGCACAAAAATCTTGTCTTAAGTTTTTAAGAACTTTAGTTTATCAATTAATGAATATTTTTTTGTAAATAATTTGATAAAAGTTTTTTTTTTATTGATACGAGCTCGAAGTTGAAGTTTGCTGACATAAATCCGGTAGGGGGACTGCGATCTAATCCCGCCCGCCGCAAGTGACAGATTTTTAACAAACATCGCCGTAACTAATGTGTTAATGGTTTAAGAAATACTGAAGATAATAATCTCTATCAAATAAGCAAAAAGTGAAAGGTTGATAGATAAAGTATGAAAAGTCATGGGGGCAATTTTATAATTATTTTGTAAAATGGGTTAAGAGATAGTCGCAAAATTGTGATATTAAAAATGTCAATGGTCAATGCAGTATCGTTGAGCAGTTGATTCCCTCTGCTGATTGGCGTGTTCTGGTAAACGGAGGTTCTCGCTTTTGGAGCATAAAATATTGCATGGGATCTCCATGAGTATACTTATTATGAACGTATAAGTTTACCTCTTTCAAAATAGGTGGATTACTCAGAGATACTCATTATTTATAAAATACAATGAGATTTTACTGGCACCTGCACAAAGGGTGCCCTGAATTTCCACTCCTGACATATTATTGTATTTATACTGCAGATAATTGTTAGTTTCGAGTTCTCATTTTGTTTGTTTTGAGCTAAATGATAAGTTGGATCATATTCTCTTTCTTTGGATTTTTCCTTTAGCGGTAAGAGATTTCAGAGGATGTAACCGTTACTGTAGCAAGGTGTTTTAAAAATGTTATTAAGAATGTTGAATGAATTATTGTCAATTTCGACTTGTTGGTTGGTGGATGATGAATGTATGTTAAAAATCCAAATTCACATCAAACTATAAAAGTTTAACATTTGGATAGTGGTAGTGAAAAAATGTCAAGCCACGTCAGTGCTTACCGGTACGCTACTCCTGTGAGGTCCTTTTCATCAAGGTCCAGTAGCACCACTCCCGACTGCAGGCATCTGCGCAGGTTCAGTAGCGAGTGGAAGGAGAGGGAGGCCACGTGGGGCCGACCCCAGCGGTCCGATCCCTCCTCCAAGTCCTCTTCATACTTGATCCATCTGGCCGTTTCTTTCCATTCTTTGTCATCGCCGGTTCCAACTAGTTCGTCGAGTTGGACGAACACCTGGAATATTTAGTGATGGGATTGAGATTAGCACGAAAACATAAATGTCATAAGGTTTCTAGATTAGATCTACAATTAAGTTCTATAAAATTCATAAAAAATATTATAAATAAGTATTTTGCAGAGTTAAGTGACTTAACTTAGTAGATGATTCATTTAAAAAGGACATTGTTAGTAAAATCTTATAAAGAGTCCGCTGAATCCTAATTTAAATGCTGGAAACATGATACGTGAAAGTGCCAAACCATTATCCTTATTTTAATAAGGACATATGAGGTATGTATGAACTAAGTGTTTCATCTCATGAAAACATTAAAAACTTTTGTTTTAAATATATTAGGAAGTATTAATTTGCTAATTCTACATGAACAACAGATTTGTGCAATAAATACACTTTTTTATAATGTAACTTGCTGCTTGTACTTAAGAATGGAGTAATTGTTAATATGAAAAATACTGAATAGTGAAAACAAATATATAAAACAAAAATATAAAATGTTTTAAATAAGGAAAGTCAAGTATACAGATATAGTGAAAATCAAATATAAAGTAGTAAAAAATGTTAAAATTTTTATGAATCTAAAGAAAGATAAGTACATACATAGGTAGAAACATGATTTTAGAAATTTACCCCAGATAAGCGAAAATATTAAATTCGGATGGAAAAGATAGAGATTGAATCACTACTCCATTATATTCTACATTGCCATGCTAGAAACCACCTTTTTCAACAGTGGTTTAAATTTTCTGAAAGGGCAGAACATATTATTTTATAATATTTGTATGTATGTATTATGCACACTATACGATTTTATGATTTCTCAGAGAATATCAACCAGAATATTGTAGGTAAACGGGAGTCCTCCTTTCGTCCACACTTAGGTCTTTTTAAAATATTACCCATGTAGTAGAAAATATGGGTGAGAGTCGCTGACAACCTTTAAAAATCTGAGGGAGGCCCGTGTCCAAAGCTGGACGGCGGAAGCCCTATGAAGGAGAAGCAGAAAATAATACTCACGGCATGTGGGCTGTGGTCGTACATCTTGCGGATGGTGGTTGGGGTCAGCAGAGTCTGCAGGTTGTCGTTGCCACCTTTGCGACCGATTCGCACAAATGCTGTTCCGGAAAGGGGCTGGAATAGAATATTTAAAAATTGTTTTACATCGCCGTATACAAAGAAAGTCAGTGTGCTAAAAATTCATACATTATAGGAAAAAGTGATTTAAATAATAAATTGCAATTCATAATAACTTCAAATTCAAGTACCTACAACAAAAAAAGTGTTGTTGAGTTAAAATTATTGTTAGATACTTACTTCAAAATAAGTCCCAGTAATCTGAAAGTTAGCACAACACATATTAATGGAAACAGGTACGGCGTAATTCATTTATCCTTTCTTTCTTGTTAACATTGTGTTTAGAGGTGTTAATATGAATGATTTCATGTAAAATATTTATGTTCTTGTGTGTTAATACTGTTAATATTAACTCTTTGTTTGGATTTTATATATTATGAGACTGATCTGTTACATTCGTATGGCTTTTTTAAAAGTTTTTTTTTCTACTCTTAACCCTTTAGGTGCCACATGTATTTTTTAAAAATGCTGGAGAAGTGTCGATAATCCATGAATATATATGTATTTTTTATTTTGATTACTTTTATTTTTTGATACATGTTTTCAATAATGTGACGTAATTTTAGAACCGTGGGTAACGCGTGACGAGTTTTATGGCTCGACCTATATATCGTTCTGTGGCACTCAAGTACAATAATGTATCGGAACGATATATCGTTCGGTGGCACCTAAAGGGATAATGAAAGTTAGATTTCTGGGAAGTATTTTTACCCGCCCGCTATCCTACAAATGTTACGGCGGACGAATGTGGAATTAAAGCAACAATTTTTTTTAATAACCTTATTCCTACAGATTTTTTTTTGGTGTTTCGTTCTATAAATTTCTATAATTTACTTGTTACTAGTAGTTAGTCTAGACAAAAATTTTAGCCCATTACATTGATTGCAAAAAACTACATGTTTCTGCTAAAAAGTTTGTTTGGATTTTTTTATTAAATTTTTGTACGTGTCGTGTGAAGGTGAGATGTTTCTATATGTTTACGTTTATGTACAAACATAAGTATTTCTCGTTCTCCAAAAGGAAGGGAAAACTTTTATTTGTGATTTTGTATTAGTTATATTATATTATTATTATTTGCACGTAGCTCGTTTTTATACATTCAAAATAACAATATTTAATAAATTGAACACTGTAATTTGGTTTTTGTAACTTAATTAATATCAATATGCCAGCCGGTTTGGGCTCGTTAGTTTATATATAAATCTATTCTGATGGGGGCACGGTTGTATGAAATCCGTATTGTGGTATTTAAATAAATAAAGTGTTTTACACAAAAGTTACAGGGTTCAATTTGCATGAAAATGTAAGTCACAGATATATTAATATCAAAATATTATGACAATGCATATATTTACCTGTGTTTAATTTCAAATGTCGTAAGTAAATATAGTTGCAATTAGGAAAAAATTTAATTAAATAAAATTTGTGAAAACATTTGTAATTACCCGTTGAATCTTGGGTCGGCGCAGGCCGCGGGGGTCGTCGGAGCGATGGCTATCGAGCTCCTCGAGGTCCGCCTCGTTGAGCGCCTCGTCCTCCGGCTGCACGGACACGCGCCGTCCCTCGCGCTTCCACTGCGGCTCCTCCTGCAGCGAGTACTTGCGCGCTCCGCGGTGCTGCTGGTAAGAGCGCCGGCTGCAACGAGTTATTTGTCATCTTTAAATAGTGTAGTAGCACAAAGTAATGCTTTATAATGTTATATAAATAAATTTCCAAACAAAAAAATTAAAATTTGTCTTTTTATTTCAGATTTCGTGCTCAGAATGAGAATAGTGAAATACAGGTGATGGCTGCAACGAGTTGTTTGTCGTCCTCAAACAGTGTAGCAGCATGAAGTAAAGTTTTTTAGTGTTCAAAATTGAAATTATTACTAAATAAATAAGCCCAGAATGATGATGATATTTTTTATATATTATTCTGAATGATGTCGGCGACTGCAACGATTTATATACATATGTATGTAGTAGCACAATAGAGTAGAGTTTTTAACGTTAAATAGGAAATTTAAAAAAAAAGTTTAAATTCTTCATTTTATTTTAGGCATAATGGTTTTAGAAATGTAGTAACACGATAAATCAGGATTTTTTATACAATGAAATTGATTTACTGAAAAAACACTGTAAATTTAGTTTGGTTATTTCAGGTATCAAGCTGAGAATGCTAATCGTGAGACATGGAGTTACAATAATAGAGTTGTCACTTTCAAATAACGTCTTAGCATGTACGGCAAAGTTAATTTTTTTAATGTTTTATATCTGAATTAAAATACGGTTTGCTGAATGTTTTATCAATTTAAAACAGTGTAATACCGTAGTAAAGTAGAAATTTGCACGTCAGATTTTGTGATAATACTGAAAAAGTTTAATTAATCTTGTTATTTTATGTAAAAATAATTTGATATAATAAAAAAGTATGATTTTGTTATATAGGAAAAATTTAGCTCTATATGAAAAGATGCAGAAAATTTGAATATGTTATGTATTGACGTATTTTGCATATAAATCAGTTGAACACGACAAAAAAAAAACGATTTTATTATTTATTTATTAATGGAAATGTTTGTAACTGATTGTACTATTTACCTTCATAATATGCAGTTGATTCTACGTGTTAATAGAACATCGAATGGAAAATTTGTCATAATAAGTTTGCGATAAAGCGGCCAGCCCTAGAAATAGCTGATGTCATAATTGTATTTCACGAATCTCCAGAACCTTTTTGCCAGATATTTAAAAATTAGTACGATGTAACATGCTTACGAGAAAAAAAAAAACATAAAGAATTTAAGTAAATTTTACTTTACTCATTGCATAAATTAATCTAAAAGTAAGCAATCAAGAGCCGTATAATAAATAAAAAAAACACATTTTTTTTAAATAATTGCATGATGTAGATGAATAAAGTAAACTTTCTAATCAATTAATTATTTCTTCGAAAGATTTGTAATTATTTTGTGGCGTCATTATTAATATAATTAATAAGAAGAAGTTTGTTTACACCACTCTTTTTAATATATAAATATCTACATGTTTCAGAAGCAAAGCTTCCCCCATCAGGATAAATAATATGCTAAAACATAATGACAAATATAGACAAATAATACAGAAAGCAACGAATAATAATTTGACGATGGTTTTGTACTAGATGTACTTATTTTGATAAAGTATACCTAGACACCTTTACATATCAACAAAACAAAAAACCAAACATTTGCCAACATTGACGCAAAAAAAGTTGATACATGATTCGTACATTAGATGATTTTGCACATTACCATTAGTATAAATAAAATGAATACGAAAAACTTTGTGCACACCACAGGATACACAGTACGCTGTGTATCCTGATGAGGGAAGCTTCGCTTCCGTAACATGTTGATATTTATATATTAAACAGTTGTGCACACAAAGAATCTCGTATTAATTTTATGAATATTGACACCACAAAGTAATTATACATTCATTGAAAAAATTATATAAATATATCAAATGGTTCACAAGATGTTTTAAAATCGTGTATGTCTTAGATAAAAATTATGATTTTTACAAAATTTGAAACATAGAAATGTTATGAAATTCTTTAAATCTTATATTTCTTCTCAGTCCTCCACAGGGAGTCCTGTACTAAGACGAAATATGTGGGCTAAATAAAATACTTGTTATTTTTTAACGGATTGTAAAGAAAAGCAAATCGGGGAAAAATGAAACCAAATTCAGCAAACCAATGCTGTTAGTTAGAAAACAAAACAAGCAAAAAACGAAAACAATTTCATTGGTTTTTCGTATACTTTATAATAATAATTGGTTTAATGCTGGTGATTTTCGTCCATCTGAACTGAAGTGAAATTCCGGAGTTAGAAAATAAATGTATGTACGAATTTTAGTACGTACATCTACCACTCATTTTGTCTAAATTCAAATTCAGACAAACGAAGATAAGCAAATCGAAAGTTAAAAAAATTTCCGGAAACTATTGAAAACTTTCTATCGAAGAAAAGGAACACTTACGGGTTCCATCTAGAGGCGAGAATTTAAACCACCGTCAATTAAGTAAGGAAAATTTAAAATCCGTTCGAATTCTGCGTTGGTTCAAATTTCAACCGCAAGATTTGTTCGCAGTGTTCGCTGTGTTTGGCGCTGTTTTCAAGTTTCCAGGAGAACTTTAATGTGTTGCCAATGAAAGAAAAATATCAGACTATGAATACATTTGAAGAAAATTATTACTGGGTAGGAACCTACAAAAGTACTTACCCGAATCACATTGGGTGATTGTTTTAAATGTATGAAAAATACATGGCGTGAACTAAACTATATTTATTTTTTAATTTTTTTTTATAAATTCTTATTTTACATAGCGTCTTTTTATAAAATGCATCAATGTACACAATTCGAAATGCGCGTGTTACTGTTTCGCCTCTAAATAGGTGATAATTTACACATAAAATACAATATCATCAAGGTTCTAACAGGAGAAGAGGAGTCTGAAGAGTAAAAATGTTTAGAAAATAATTAATTTAAAATTATTTTCCCTTTCCTCCTCCTTGCTTTAAAAGGATAATGTTGAGAGCATTTTTCTTTTTCTTTTCTTCAAATACTCAATAGGGGAATTGGTAGAGTAGCTGTAGGGTATATGTAGGGTAGATGTAGGGTAGGGGTAGGGTAGTGGTAGTGGTAGGGGTAGGAGTAGGGATAAGGGTAGGGGTAGTCGATATGGGTATATAACCGAGCGTCTCCACCTACGCAACCCGATTCGCGCAAGGAAAAATTTGGCAGCAAACTCTTAGGCCCCTTTTTGCGAGAAAATACTCACACAAAAGTAAGAAGTGGTAGTGGTAGGGTAGGAGTAGGAGTAGGAGTAGGAGTAGGGGTAGGGGTAAGGGTTGGAGTAGGAGTATGAGTAGTGGTAGGGGTAGGAGTTGGGGGGGGAGTAGGAGTAGGGGTGGGAGTAGGAGTAGAAGTAGGAGTAGGGGTAGGGGTAGTAGTAGGTGTAGCCGATATGGGTATCAAATTAAGCGTTTCGACAAACGCAACCCGATTTGCTATATTTTTCCTAATATTCATTTGAAAAAAAAAATCTAACACACATACTCTTTGCTTCATCCATATTAAAAAACAAATCACTATCCATTCACAACCAATTGCAATAGGCAAAACCTAGTATAACAGTATTAAGAGAGAATATAACTTTCCTATTTGCCCCTCTAAAGCATCAAGGCACACGAAAAAGTGTGAAAGAAATCATATTAATTTGAAATAATGATAATATTATCACGCAATACGAATTAAACATAATGTTTTTAAAGAGAATTTTTTTAATACATTACATTCTCGAATGTGTAGATTGTACAATGATATAGAATGTGACGATATAGATATAGACATCTTTATAAACAGCCTAGCGTATTTTTAAAAGCAAATCAGCCATCATCTCTCACGTCATGGAAAATAGTGGTGTTATCAGAAAAACTTGCATTATTTTTTCTTCTCTTTATATATGTTATATTTTGCTGTGTATTCTATTTCCATTATTTCTTTTTATTATTTAGCATCTCTAACTAAACCAAAAACAATGCATCCTGTGAACATTTTTAAATGGTCTTTAATACTTACGCACTTCCGAAACTTAATTTCATAAGTATGATGATGTTAATTATCTGGCAATTTTCCAAAACAATAAATAAATAAATTATAAAAATCTATATACGCTTGGCATTTATCAAAATCAGAAATATGACCCTTTTCTGACCTTCCAACGTATTTTTGACAAAGTATTTTAATTAATTAAATATAAAAAAAAGTTTTACAAATCTTGGTTTTAGTTAAACATACAAGACTTCAACGCCATTCATAATATCCACACTACACGCAAAATACTAAATAATTTTTATTAACCCAATAAGAATCTTGTAAGCAATAAATTTACAACTGGTAATAAGTCCACCTTTATTTGTAGTTATGTTGTGCAATATGCACGAAAATAGAGAATAAATACATCAATAATCGTGGGTTTTCCATCTAGTTGCAGGTGGTGCGAAATAAATTTAAATAATTCTATTTCAATGATTGGTCGATTTTGAGAATAAAAATATAAAATATTTTCATAACTTAAATAGTCCAAATCAGATGTGACATTGCGCCCGTTTAAAATGAGCTATCGCCGAGAGCCTCCAAGATAAGGCGCCAAGGCGGGATACTCTCGACAGAATTTTCACGTTGAAATCTTAGAGCCGACACTCATTGTCTATATCCTGTATCACAGAGACTTAGGGACGCCAGAAAATGGATGAAAGCAGATCCAATGTAGCGTGTAATGCAACCAGTCGAGCGAGAAGTTAAGACCGAAACAGTATGTGCGGGCATTTAAAGACTTTTATATAATGACAAAGAAAATACTGTTTGCAGCATTACAATAATCCGCCGCGCAAAAATCAACGTTATTACTGCTGTCAAAGGAATGATTTTGAATTGCGATTCAGTAGGATGAACAATTGGTAGATTTGAGCACATGAGATTTTTATTATCGCGTCAGCATTGAAGATCCCTTTTCAAATGTTTTTTTTTAAAATAAACTTTGAAAGGTTCAGAGCATCAGCTTATTACTGTCGAAGAAATAGTAACGTCAGTCAAATATTATAAAGACGTTAGACGTTATGGATATTCACTGCAGGTTCCCTCAAGAGCTCATTAGTTTCAAGCAGTCATCCCGCTAGTGGAATGTCATGGAGTTCAATCTCGGTAGATAACAGGATTTTTTTTTCAAAGTGTGTTATTTGATAATAATAATAATAAAGTGGTAAAAGAAACATAGGCCATGAGGGTGTATATGAATATACAATCCCCTCTCCGATAGCCTGAAAATGGAAAATAGAGTAAGAACATTAAAACAGTTCAATTTCAAAATAAGTGAGCAAAATAACAATGTATAATAAGAATAATATGTAATATAGGAATAATGCGTGGTGTATATAAATAATTTAACGTAATATAATAAGTAATATGATATATAATATAAGTATTAAAATAGTTTAAGAACAATATGTATCTATGTAGTTAATTAATATAATTTTATTTTATATTTATTATATTATATACGCCCTATATGGGCTTTTTATATGTATGTAGTGAAGTTAATTAATATAATATGTATGTATGTAGTTAAATAATATAATATGTATGTATGTAGTTAATTAATATAATATGTATGTATAATTAATATAATATGTATGTATGTAGTTAATTAATATAATATGTATGTATAATTAATATAATATGTATGTAGTGAAGTTAAGAAAGTGAAATAATTATGTATTTCTTTTAATTTAATAAAAAAAAATAAAAAAATAGTTGCAATAGTAAAATTCTTACAGGGATGGTATGGGGAAGGGGGGGGGGATAAACTAACACCAGATAGTTTTTTTTTTTTACTTAAACTCCACACGGGAAGCCCCGAGGAAAATAATTTCTCTCTGACCCTATATCATCTTTGGGGATGCTGTGTGGAGGGTTGTTTAAGGGTAGGGGAGAAAGGGAGTTCCGGTAAGGAAAAGTTAATGGAGAAATGGGTAGGAATCTGGGTGTCAGTGTGTCCAAGAGTGACGAACGTAGGAATCCATCCCCCCACCCCAAGGCGATGGGTCGAGAGAGTCCGGCTGGAGACGTGGACGAGTCTCCCAATACCGGCCTCTAATCACGAAGTTGTTGGATAGACGCATTCACCGCCATGACTTGGACAAATTTTCACCCCATGAACCCGGGCACCCCCCTCTAAGTCACTTATGGTAGCGAACCACTTGCGGTGACCTATGGCAGAGGTGTTGGTTATCAAATAAATTATTCCCGGGGTGGCGGTACTCATAACCGCCTGCCAAATTGAAATTAGATTGGTCGAGAGTATAAATGTGTCAATATTATGAACCCTGACTATTGACGATTTTCGTTGTACTTCGAAAACATGTAATATAATAATAACATGATTAGAGCCCATACATTTAAAAAAGTTTTAGCTTGCGGTGTATCTTAACGGACGGCAAAATGGAAATCGTTTGATTCAACGTCAATAGTTTGGAATGGCTCAACCTATTAGTACGTACCCGCCTTAATAGAAACGGCTGTGCTGCCTGTTTCATATATAACTTAATTTTGGATTTGAGGCCAAAATACGAATCAAAACGGAATGATATATTTTTTTATCAAAGATTTAGTAATTATCTAGCACGGATGAGAAGTATTTTATATATTTTTGTTTTAAATTATGAAGTATACTCGTATGCCATGAAAAAAAACTATTTTCATAATTTTAGAGGCATCTTAGAAAATTATTTGTGTTTCAACGTAAATTGATCGTTTTTAATTTAATTTAAAATCGACCATAATGGTTATTTTAATAATTAAAAAAATTATAAATGATGAATGTAAGTAAGTCTAAAGTCATGGTGTTTGAAAGAGAGATTGCGAAAACAGTGTGCAATATAGTTATGAATGACGAATACTTGGAGCAGGTCGATGAGTTTGTATATTTGGGAAGTATGTTTACGAGAGATGAAAAGACTGATAGGGATATTGAAAGAAGGGTGAATGCAGGAAACTCCATTAATGGAGGACTGAACGCGGTTGGCGCTAACAAAAAGTTGTTCAAAGAAGCGAAGCTAGCAGTCCACAATGGAGTGCTGATACCAACCCTGATGTATGGCAGTGAGGCATGGAATTGGCAGAAGAAGGATGAAAGTAAACTGAATGCCGTAGAAATGAGATCTCTGAGACGAATGTGTGGTAAAACCATGTATGATCGTGTGAAAATATTGAAATTCGTAAAGAATGCAAGGCCGATGTAAGCGTAATGAGTAAGATTAAGAAAGGTACGCTTTGATGATTTGGGCATGTGGAGCGAATGAACGAAGAAAGGAGTGTAAGAAGAATGTATGACGCGAATGTGAATGGAAGAAGAAGCCGGGGACGTCCGAGGAAGACATGGCACGATCAAATACTTGAGTCGGGCCATGTCAGAAGTCGGAATAATAGAAGAGAATGTATGAGACGATGTATGAATGTGAATGAAGCAAGAAGTGTATGCCAAGATCGAGTTGTTTGGCGGTCCGTCCTCTCTGCCTACCCCTGCGGAGAAACGGCGTGATGGTTAGTTAGTTAGTTAGTTATATTTCTCCATATTTTCAAAGCAGACAGGGTAATTTTTTTTTATCGCCGTTAGCCCGGAAATAATTGTTAAAGATGACTTTAAAATCGCGAAAAATCAATTCCTTTAAAGGCCTATATTTCACCATATAAAACAAAAATAAATAAATTACTTGTAATCCGTACTAGATATTTGCTATACTTTTAGATGAAAAAAAAGATCATCAGCTTTAGGTGAGTATTTTGGTCACAAATTTAAAATTAAGTTTTGTATGAAACAGGCCGCGCAACCGTTCCTCTTAAGAAATAGTAATGAATATAACGCTTTTAAAATATCACAATCCGAATCTCAAAAGATTTCAAACGTTCTACAATTACGAAAAGGATGCTATTCACAGGAAACTTGAGTCGGCGTAAACTCTGCCCTATAAGACGTAAAGCGATTATTTACTTTCACAAAAACACAATAAAGATTTGCTTACAAAACCCCGTCGTTAAAAACGTTTTATGTTTGTACTTCACAAAAACGTAGCTTGAGAATTAAAGGTAAAACTTGATTTCAAAAGAATGTCTAATAAAAATATTTTTGGACGAACCCTAATCACGTGGAACATGGTTAGTATAGTTGACACTGTAGGAGTAGATATCAGGACATTTAGCAAGAGTGGCGTGAAGTTCATAAAGGCTGAAAAGTTGTTCGTACTTTAAGAAAAAAAAATTAAAAGGCAGTAAAAATACCACGAATTTCTGATTGGAATGTATTTTTCCCACCTATTGGTAAGGAACTTGTACGCTAATTTATTCACTTATCCACAATAATCGGTGGAAGATAATAGTAAAACGGCTTTTTTTAAATATTCAATGCACAATTCATACCCGAACTTGTAAAACTACCCATCTTTGGTCATAGGGCAATGCACGCCACTGGTAGAAAAAATGTAAAATAGCCTAACATCATGGAAACTTATTCATGAGATTGGATTGAGGGATGAATGAGTATTGAAAGTCAACACTAAGTGGCTGAATAGTGCGGGGGTAATCACTGCATCCTAAGACAATGATCTGTATGAGGCAGCATGAGACCTTCAGAAGTTGAGGCGTTTCGCAGGGGCGACTAATAGAACTCTCAAAGGATTTAATAGTAAGGTAAAAGTGCATCGTACTTAACAGGTGTCAGGATTTTAAAACATTATTTTCCGATGCAACTGAAGATTTCACAATTGCCTGAGTGGGAACTACCCTTCTTTCCTTTATTCCACTAATTACGAGAATCTACGTTTTACACAATATTAGATTTATATAGCTATAAAGCTTAAAGTATACACAAAAAAAAGGAAAAGTGCATTTAAAAAAAATAAAAATAAAAATAGCTGAGAATTGAACACCGACCATAGCTCGTAAGGTAACTGACCTGACCAGTAAAAAAAGGAATTTCATTCCGTTTTATAAAATATTTTAAGAATGAACAAACATTGAACTGGTTTGAATTGTATAGGAATAATTAATGTACATATAAATATAAAATAATATATAAAAAATATCCTACATATAATACAAACGATATGTATTTTAATTTCGGATACAACACAATGAGGGCAAGATCTCGTGAGTTCGACTATACGAGTATTCCGTATACTATACTCGTATACGGAATATTGAAAGCTATTGAAAGTATCTGAACGTAGTGAATAGAATTCTAAGTATAAAATAAATTATCTGAAAAGGGCGTTACTATTATTTACGATAGAAGCTGTTTTGTCAATAATTTGAATTTCGAAAATGTATGAAAAAATATTTTCACAAAGAGAGGTATGGAGTAGATCAGTGATAAAGAACATTTTTAGCTAGAGGGCGATTTTATCGATTTTAAATATGTTCACGGGTTGCAGGTGGTAGTGTATCCACTGCTTGAGATAATTAATCTTGCAGTCGGTGGCATCTGTAGTGTTGATTTTTAACTTGTTCGTCTAAGTATAAACGTTCCAACTGTCTTGAGCCAGTACGTATTTATCTATTATAAACTAAAAATTTACTTACACAGATTGACAGACACACAATTGACGACAACTCAATGCTAAATCTTTAGATGCGTTACTAAAATTCTTTTAAATATACATAGTTTACAAGTCAGAGTTTTCAAATAAAAATTCAGGCGAATTTTGCAAAACAATAAAACAATCATAGAATGCAACAAAGAAACATCACTGGTGAAAAAAAATCCATCTCCGAGGTCAAACCAATAAGTGCGATTTGCATTAATCCGAACAAAAATAAACGTTATTTTGGGCGGCTGATTAAAAATAAAACAGATGGTCGAAGTTCATCGTGAACAGAACGGACATCGTTAAATATTTTGACCATAGCATCCAGCAATTCGAATCATACCATTAAATAAGAAACATCGTAGCTAGCTTCCCTGTTTTACTTCTACGTTTTCAGAAACGACATTTGTTCGCGAACTTCTATAAAAAAAGAATCCATTCAAAATATCAACTACAGCTCACACAAAGAAAGCACCTAGGAATTTTTCTAAGCCAAATAGGTCAAGCCAGGTCAAATCATTACATTAATGATGTTAATTTTTATTTATTCAAGTATGCCGCATAAAAAGGCCGGCGGGTTGCTCGCAATGGATTCGCGGGCCACGGATTGTGCTTCACTGGAGTAGGTAGAGTAATTAAAGTAGTTTTTGTATTGGTTTCCAAAAATAAGCAAAAATAAACATCAAACGAAAACTCTTAGAAATAAACTGATCTTAAAGTTATACTTATTACCTATTTACCCACCTATGTAGATAATTTATATTCTTTTAAAAATATATATTTTTTTAATATATATATTGCACAAAAAGTCTCGGTAAACCACTTCTTAGTAGTTTGTTCAATGGATGACATTGAAATATTATTTATTATAAGTAATATGGGGGTGGAATTATAACTAAAGTGGTCCATCTCCAAAAATGAGATTTTTTATATTATCAGTGGAATATAGTTGTAAACAGCTAAAATCGTCGTAGTAACACAGATTTTCTCTGCTTTAGCATATATATTTGCACCTAGATGGCATTATATTGTGTTGTCGTGCTCTGAAAATCTGTATGAAAAGAAAACTCTTCCGGTCTCATTATTCTAAAATCAACTTTGGAGTTGGTTCATTTTAGAACTTTTTATGTGAGTACCGAACAAGAGTTCCAATTGTATGTAGGTCAATGTGTATGGGAAAGAGGAAGGTGGGGGTAGGGTGAGTACCTGAATAGTGGTCTTTCACAAGGGCGATACTGAGAGTATCTTCCACTTTGAAACGTGCCGTAAATATGTCATATTTTATTTTTAACGAATAACTTATGAAATAACACAAATTAATCAGATAAAATTTATAATATTGAACGTATAAAATTGTTTTGAACCAATTTAATTTAATATACAATACAATTCGACGATTTTACAAAAACATTTTTTTCACTGTTTCGATGTTTTCTTCGTTTGTTGACGTGGTTGCATCTCCAGGACGCTCATCGTCATTAACATCTTCTCGGCCTTCTGTAAAGCGCTTGTACCACTTATAAACCCTTTTTTGAGACAAAGTAGACTGCCGAATGCCACAGTCAACAGGTGCGTTAAGTGCGTTGGAGCACTTTATTCCATTTTTAACCCAAAATTTAATACATATTCTTTGATCCATTTTTTTCAAAAGTAAAAAATCGAAGAACACACAAAAACGTGACTCACCTTTCCAGTTGTCAAAAACAAACCATTAATCCAAAATGGCTGATAATGCTAACATATGATAAACAAATGTGTACCAACTTAACAAAAAAAAATCGATAATCGAATGTACACAGCCCGCGAAAATTCAAAATTCACCTTTTCTTTTGAATAAACCTCGTAACAATATAACATCCGAAACCGTTCGAGATTATTATATATATTAAATTAAACTGATTCAAAACAAATTTAAACTTTTAAATTATATCATATTTATGACAAGCCACAAAGTAAATGCTTTTTACAAATACGAAATAAAATTTATTTGCATTTGAACCCACAACCTCCGAATTCGTAGCCAAGGATCCTATCCACTCAACCATGGAGACCGACTATGAACCCCATATATAGGTTTACCATTTAAGTATATAATAAACATCAACAACCACAATCAAACTTTAAAACATCAACCGATAACAATACCGTC
Source organism: Halesus radiatus (assembly GCA_022606495.2). NCBI lineage: Eukaryota > Metazoa > Arthropoda > Insecta > Trichoptera > Limnephilidae > Halesus > Halesus radiatus. The sequence continues at coordinate 147,540 of JAHDVE020009491.1, read as the reverse complement.
CAGCAATAAATACACCAACAAGTTCTAATTTGGGAATGTGTTAATTGAGTTAACCTAGCTATGATAAAAAAATTATAAATAATTTCAAAGGAAGTTTAAAATTGATAGAAATGACGGAATTCAATAAGCTCAATTGGTAGAGACGCAAATCCCGGATAGACAAGAGGTTCTGAACTCGAGTCTCAGTCGCGACCGTATCTTTTTATTTTCTGTGTCTTGTTTTGTTTCATATTTTAATTGAGAGTTCTTGATGTTATTTTCAATAATTAATATTACGATGAAATGTATAAGTTTATTCTAATTTTATTATTTGTAATATCATTTCAATCACGTATACAAACATTTTGTTCAATAGCCTACCAGTGAAACCCTATCATGTATTTCCTATCACATAAGTGCTAAATATGTTATTTTAATTTAATTCAATTTTTATTTTTATTTATTTTTTATATTCTATTTCTACATCTTGTAATTTTTTTAAAATGTATTCTTTTTATATGGCAGACAGAGTATTGCACTCACCGATTTTTTCTGCTGAAATAAACACATTATTATTATTATTAATATTATTATTATTAATATTATTATTATTATTATTATTATTGTTATTATTATTATTATTATTATTATCATTATGTTATTATTATATTATTATTATATGTTATATAATGTACCTACCAACAAACAAAAATATTTTATACTATTGTATGAAGCTATCACTGTGGTTATCCATTATAATCAAATGAAACAATCAAATTTTGTTTCAACCACTTTTATTTTTCACGCCGACCTGTTTCGGAGCAACCGTTGCATCGCCAGGGAAAAATTACAACAAACAGCCGTAATTTCGAATTAAAGACATTAGAATCAAAGACCATGTAAGATGTCTTAAAAATAATATTTTTTCCGAATTCACTTATCATATTGTTTCAAGCAATCATAGTTTTGATAAAAAAAAAATACGGGGATCAATATTTTTCACATTAATATTAAAGGAAAACGCTTAGATAATTTAGAAGTTTTGGAAATTAAGAAACCCCTTAATAATAATGAGTCTATTATTAACAATACAAAAAGTATCTTACAGCCCCATTTTCAATATGTTTCCTTTCAGCCCTCCCTCAATCTCTATCTCTTTCCTTACTCTTTACTAATCCCCAATCACGCCCCCACCCCCACTGTGACACCTATTATGCATGTTCTGCCATAATTTTGTAATATTGTTTAGTTTATATTTTGCCCTGACGATGGAACAGTTGTTCCGAAACCGGTCGGCGTAAATAATAAAAGTGGTTAAAACAAAGTTTGAGTTTTTCATTGGAAAAATAATTAAACTTTTGTAAAACATCCTCTTCAATTGGTATGTTATGTTGATAAAAAAAGGTATCCTGTGTTCGATTTACAGATGCGGCTGATACCTTTTTATTTTCTGTGTCTTTTTCTGTTTCACATTCCATTTGAGATTTGTTAACATTATCTTCTTCAATGATGAAACAATAATCACCTCGTTACACCCTACACGTGTAATGAAATCACTCCAATGTGAAGTCAAAAAGATGGAAACGTATTTTATTTTATCATAACGACTTCATAATGGAAAGGATACGAGATACTTCGCTAACAACTTGAGAGATATACGTGATATTTTATATGATAAGCGAAGTAAGGAACTCGCTTACATTTTTCAATTAGGGATAAATATAGCCTAGGCAGAATAATGGCCCACGAGTCAACCACTGAACACACAATCCCTAGAAATGTGCTTGATCTATTCCGATTTGAAAGAAAACCGTTTTGGCCAATTCACAAACCTTTCGACTCTTAAGCCCCGGATTGGCCAAATAAAATAAAGAAAGAAATTTGATATTTAAAAATGATTGATCAATTTCACTCGAAGTAAGGAAAAGTTGAGCCTACTTCAGATACTTCTATCGGATTTCTATCAATGGAGTCAACGTATTTGCTGTTGTGTATTATGATGCGAGTCGATTCACGAACCAGTGGACAAATATAATATGTCATTTTGATGGAAGCAAAATATTATTTTTAATTTTTATGTATGGAACATCGATAATAATTGATAACTTATCGTCGATGGATTTAATGTGTATTAAAGAATACATTTATTTTATTGACATTTTCTGCTCTAAAATAGTCTACGAAAATAATAAACACAAAAAGAGCTAATTCTAGCACAAAGGTCGAAATTCCATTATTCCAAAAATAAGTGGAAATCGAGCATTCAGTTAAATTAAGTTGAAATATGGGAAATAAATGGAAAAATTTCAGTAAAATGCAAGTGTTGATAAAACACAAATAAAAAAAAAAATTACGACGATGTTTTAGCAAAGCCAATCAAACCAATAGTTACAGTTAAAAATAGTTTTGTTTTAAAACATTATTGATGTTTAAGGGGTAGAGGGATTATTTATTAATTCGAAATAATGATAATGTTATTACGCAATACGATTAACACAATGTTCTAAAAAAAAATTTATATATATGTTTAAAAAATTTACGTATTATATTTTTCTAACCGTCCTACGTACGTTTTACGAAATACGTAATAAATATTTTTTCTCTTAAAAAACACCACGTTTATCCTATAGCGTAATAATATTATCATCACATCGAATTAATGAATGATTTTTTTATAACTTATTGTAGCTATTGTAATATTTAATGATGAGTGTTTCAGGCTAATAATTATTGTTTATAAAAATAATTGTTACCCTTTGCGCTATGCACAAAAATCTGTCTTAAAAACTTTAGTTTTTCAATTAATATATGTTAAAGTATTTATGTATATCCCAAAAAATTACTTTACGATGTTTGCATCATATTAGTGGAAAGGTGAATTGTAGTTGAGTTTCGTAAGAAATATATTTAATATGAACATGCCGAAAATCAGACTCGCGTGACGTCATGAGATCTTGGCACTTCGCCGTTGTTTGACAGCTTCAGCTTTAATGGCTTATTTTGCAAAAGTTCATTATTCGCGCATAAATATGCACACACGCTCGCAGGTTACTAGAATCAGCTGTTTCCCCTGTTTTTCTATAATAACTAGCCACGCGCAGTAGTAATTGAGTGAAGCAGAAGTCAGGGTCGGCCACGTGAATTCTTGTTTAAGTAAATGAAGACTTTTCAGATCCTTTGACTTGTAAAAAGTTTAATACTAGCCTTCAAACAGGAACTCCAGAAGGCAATGGGTTCAACTCTGTACTCCTACCCTCCAGGAATATTGCTTGGTGATGGTAGAATCAATATAAAAATAGGTTTTAGAGTTTGAATTGTTTTCAGAATTGTAAAATAAAACGAAGAAAAAAATGCTGCTGGATGTGTAGCCAGTAGCAGTAGTCTAACTCCTGGATTATCATTAAATATTAAAAATAACATCTGACCTTCCTCTATCACTTTTATTGTTATTTTCACTATATTCTTGATATCTTCACTACAAATTATCAGGTATTATTTAAGAATTATAATTATAAGTAAGTTTTTATTAAAAAAACGACAAAGATTAAAATGTTAGAAGAATAAGGAACTACAGCCAATTTGCAATTTTTTTAAAATCAATAGTCTCGATTAAACTTAAATACCAGTATATTTAGTTTATTTTCAAAAGTTAGTTTTCATAATTAATAATTTTCAAAATTTCCATTTTTCAAAGTTCGCCAAAACGCTCCAAATCTATGGCCGGTCGGTTTTGAGGTTATAATGTCCAATGTCAAATCAAGGATGAGCTGTACCGTAGATAATTTTATATTCTATTCATAGTAAACCATAACTAAATATAAGAAATAATATTATGTACCTTTTTAGAACTTAACTTAACTCAAAGAATATTAATAGTATTCAGCATTAATATTATCACAATATCCATATTGGTTTGCTCATGAATACTATAATTTATATCATTAATAATATATTTTTTTATATTGAACAGCTTATAGTCATCCAAATTAAGATTAAATTTCGCAAAAACTAAAAAAAAAATACGTGTTTAAAGTACAAAACAAAATCGAAAAATTAAAATTTCCCTACGAATTCAAAAACAGTGTTCAACAGATGTTCCAAATGCAATGGTACCAACATAACAAGGTGTTTTGATAAGACGATTATTTTTTCTTTTTTAAATAACAATTTAAAAATTCTACGCATAATTATAAATAATAAAAGATATATATATATATATATATATATATATATATATATATATATTCAGAATCGTCGTTTGCTGATCTACATTAATATATATTTTTATAGCTATTATATTTTTCACTTGAGTTCCTTATTCCAGTATTCAGCGGAGTTGGTTAGAAAGTTGCGTTGTCATAATTATGTTGAGGTAAATATAAATTTCCATCCATAACTTGTATTACCAACTTATCAAATATAGTTGATCACATAGTTAATAATTACAGGCTGGATTGTGTACTGAATCATCATAAAAAGAAGCACTGATAAGTATTAATGAAGTCATTCTAATAGTACTTTATGCTTCGTATCTTCAGTTATAATATTTGAACTTCATCCCGGTAAAATTCTTAAGGCCAGATCGTTCTCGTTTTCTTCAAATACAGTAAATCACTTTATTGGACCTATGTACGTATTTTAAAAGCTTAATACAACGCAAGTGAATGTTTTTCCACAGTTAAACCGGCGCAGCGTTCCAGTTTGTTGAACAATATTAGGTGTGATTATCCTTGAGCAACTTCTCGCACCCGTATCCGTAATTAAATATCTGCGAAATGTGTGTGCTTCTTTCTTTTAGTTAATTTTTTTACAACCCAAAGTAGATAAAGGTACGTACGTAGATCGAGGAATGATCGAGGCCCATTATATGGCTGCCTCTTTATTTGAAGTTAAACAAATGCGTGTATCTTTTCAAAATGTACATAATCTTTTTCAATATGTGTTTAATCTTTTTTCAATATGTGTTTAATCTTTTTCGTTATGTATCTTCATACCAGTTTTTTATGTACTTTAATTGAAGAGGTAAGGACAATGTAAACATTGCGGGGTTGGTTTATCCAAATTTACACTATTGCGAGCTTAATTACCAATATTGTTTATTATTTTTTTTACGTAACAGATAGATTCTATGAGGTGATTTTTCACAAAAATGGCGCTATACAAATTATCCAATGATTATGATTATTATTCGCGAGACTAGATAAAGTACAACACAATTTTCACCCCTATTTACGACAAGAAGTATTAGTTTTTTAAATGGATATATTTTCAAAAATGTTAAGGGTGGTACCATTTTCATGAAAAATTTAATAGTGTGTGGTACAACATTTGATTTTTAGATGTCAAAATTTGTGTGCATTATGTGTTTGCATGAACATATCGAAAAGAAGGCATTTGAATAACGTGAATATGCTATCTAAACACAAGTTGATAAAGCAATGCCAATAGTAAAATAATTCCGGCGCGAAACCGCCGAGCAAAATAGCGAACGTAACTCCAATTCGCCATGTTCACCTTTTCTTCACACTTACTTAATTCCTGCGAAGGTAGGGGCTGAATAATAAGATTCAGTAATTATCACTGAATTTAACGGCACAAAAAGAGCGAACACTGGATTTACTGGAGGTCTTTCTCCGTATAACGACAACACGGAACTGAGGAGAAAAAACTCCGTTCATTCATTTTATATAACATTTGGGCTTTGTCCAAGTTTATGGGTCACACATTTATACATGTATTATCCAAGAGTTTTACGGAATTTAAATTATCAGGTACTAATCTAAGCACACAATTAACGCAACTTTTATTTACACATTTTATTATATCACGCTTAAACCTTGTTTAATTTTTTTTTCTCATTTTTATTAACCGAGAATAAAAAATTCTATTACCCTCCAAATATAAATTGTGCGTGATCTATTTTTGGTTATATGAAAACAAAAATAAAGCAACATTCAGATTTACGTTTTTTTTTAAATTTAAAAAAAACATCCAAAAGCAACTTTATCAAAGTATTAAAAAAATGGAGCTTTTAACAATTTTCAATTTAAAAAAACGATTTATTGTAAAATAACGTCGGATGACAAATGTAATCAAAGGCTGGTTATGAGAAGTGGACAATTTGGATAGAATTGCGTCAACCACTTCTGATGAAAATGTTTATTACTATATATATTTCACAAAATATTGGTGTTTTTATATGTCTAACTACTAACTAAACTGACCTTTACCCGTCCTGTTCAGAAAATATTCAATTTTTATTTTATTTATCATTCCTCAAATTCCCTTACTTTAAACAGTGATCTAATGAATATAAAAATTAATTCTTGCTAACCAAAACCACTAAAAATGTTCCCTTTTTTATGCTATTTATTACAGGTGCGAAAATAATATATTCCATAACATTCTCTAAGGGAAAAAAGAAAATCTTTACGTGTTCACAATTTTTTTTTAAACATAAGCCATTTTAAAACAAGATTAACGGACTATTACGGACTAATTAACTGCATATTTTCCCATTTAGAATTTGACGTACAACCGTTAACAAATTACCGTCGACTGTTTTTCAGAATCTACGAATTTTAGTGCCATAGAAACTGCACCTTTTCGCCAAAATCGGGAGAAATATATAACTAGGTACTATATTTATTTCAATTAATGAACAGTTATTTTATAATTATATTATTAAAACTGCCTGGGAAACAAAAAAAAATTGTTCTGAAGAGCATTCGAACAATAAAAAATATTAGAATGACGTACTTTGCTTTCTGCCAATCAATATTGCAATATGGCATTGTAGGATGGGGTGAAACTTATAAAAATCACACGCAACTTCTTTACATAACACAAAAATTAATAATAAAAACAATTCTAAACAAGCCGTACACATACTCGTCAGATCTTCTATTTAAAGAATTCAAAGTCAGAAAATTAAAAGAATTATATTTCTATCATGTAACTTTGCAAATTTATAAAGATAATATTCTAAACAAAACTGCACCATTTAAAAATAATAGAAGTCTTAGACAAACATCATTTCTTCCAATTCCAAAATGCAAAAAAACAATGGGACAATTTAATTATAAATATCTTGGAGCTAAATTTTTTAATTCATTACCAGAAAAAATTAGAAACATTAATAATGATTTAAAAATTAAAAAAAAAAAAAAACTTAAAAAACATACTGAAAATATACACTGAATAATATAACATAGAAATAAACAAAGAACAAAAAAATAACACACCCCCATACACACAAGCTCAGCTTAATTATAGGGGTACATCTTATATAAATATTGAACTTTTGAAAAATATTGTAACCTTGTTTAATTATTAATTATGTATCTTTTTTTGAATAAATAAAAAAAAAAAAAATTACTGTGCGGGGCGTGTATCACAAAATAAATCATTTATCAATTTTCCTAAGCATAGGTGTAACACTTTTGATTTGTTTTTTTACTTGTTTATACTAAGTCTTAAAAAATCCCGAACAATCGTCGACATTGAAAAAAAAAATACGGAATCAAAATTTCGATTATAAATATCAATTATACGTACGTAGTTATTATTCTCATCTTTATTAAAATTACTAACGTTACTCTTTATTACCCGATTTTTGGGTTTTAAACTATTTTGAAATTCATTATATTAATGAACAAATGAAAGCATATGAAAAGTCATTTTATTGCCAAATTTTAAACACATGATATTTCAAAGCTTCATATATAATATAGTAATAAATAATCGGGTTTGCCTAAAAGTTTCTAAAAGTCAAAAGGTGTTAATTATTCACAGTGCCTAAAAGCAAATCGATCGAGCTAAATTTGCAACAATGATATTCGACATATAAACGGGGTATACCTTTTAGTTTAGACAACCCATAATAAATCCTGCAAGATACTGTGGTAACAGGAAAAAATACCTTAGTCCTAAAATAATTGAGATTTCAAAAAACTTTTAAAAAAATCTCTATCCCCCCTTCCTTGCTCAATAAATGAGTTTCATATTTTTCTAAAAAAAAAACAAACATTCTCAAGATACGAATAACTTGAAATTATTCTAGTTCCTCTTACTACCATAATAATAAGAGGTATTATAGAGGATTGAACCCGCAAAGTTTGGGTGCGAATCCAAATGCTCGACCAACTGGCCAATTTTGTTTAGTAGGTATTATTGAAAATGGAATTTTCACGTATCACGTATCCGCCACTACAATCCACAGCGTATCCCACCCGTCATGTCATCCCATTTTGAATTACAGATTTTCGTTTTAATTCAGCTCGGAATTAATAGTCTTCCCATTATACTCGTATTGTTAATATTGAAAAAATAACAAATTAAAATAATAAATTGACTTACGTTAAATGAACTCTATCTATCTACCTTCACGGAAAAATTGCTTTAATTACCTATGTGAGTACTTCACAATATATAATACTTATATAGTTAAACTTAATACGAAATACTCTGTGTATACTACTGTTTAATACATAAATATCAACATGTTTCGGAAGCGAAGCTTCGCTCATCAGTATATAAAGTATGCTAAAAAACTAATGACAAGTAATAAATTGCAAATGTAAACAAAAATTAAGAATAAGTGATGAATTAGCAAAGTAACTCGTTAAAAATAGTTGAAAAAAAATAATTAAATAATTATTACATCTTATGAAAATTAAATATTAAATTATTTTTAACATTAATATAAATAAAGTCAATAAAATAACAAAGCAAAAAAAAATAAATATATATAATAAAATTATATATTTATTAACATTAAAATTTATATTAGTAATATTCTAAATAATGTGAAAATAAATTTAAAAAATAGCTATTAATTTTTTTTGTTATTATTAATAATATTTAATTACCTGTTAACATTATTCACATTTTTTTTAATCGATAAGTTTTTATTTATCGCCAGTTCGCGAGGTAGGAAGATCCTATAAGATATTAAAAGTATAAGAAAAAAATTTGAGAAGGTGTCATTGTTTTCTGTGATCTTTGTTCACAGTATTATGGGTATTTTTTTAGCATAAAGGTATGTATAGTCAACTAACCGGCATATTGTACAATTTGACACTCGTGTATTATCTGTACGGGTTCCTTCATATGAGGGAAGTGTGCGATAGAAAATAATGTTTTACTGTGTTCTGAAAGAATTTTATTGTTTTGTGTCATTACCATTAAATATTGAACATTATTTAAATTTATAACTGTCAAGCTTCGTACTTTTCTAGTGCTAAAGACACTATAGAGAGCCCTTAGTGATTGTTCTATAGAAAGTTGTGCTTTTGTTTCAATTTATTTGAGATTTTAAAAAAATCGTTAAAATAACAGGATTTTGTGGAAAAAATGATGAAGTACGTCTAAAAGACAAACAAAAAATATTATTACGAGTTTGAAAAAAGATTTTTTTTTAAATTTTTACGGCTTGTGAAAATTCAAAGAGAGGCAAATGCGAAATTATATATTAATGTTATTTAAACGGGAAAATTAAAAAAAAAAAAAAAACATATGGAAGATTACGGTCGAGTTCAGACTTAGAAGAGATGAGATGTTGAGCAGAGGGGAGCAAAAATAGATAAAAGGCTTCATAGAAGAGAGGATATTTGTTTAGAGAGGGACAATCCAAAAATATGTTATCTAATATTCCCACTCCTAGGCCACAGAACGTATAATGTGAGGGGTCAATCACGTGAATTTTAAAAAGGTGGGAGGGAAAGAAGCAATATCCAATTCTCATTGGAATAACAGACGAAATTTATTCTTTTGGAAAAAATAGGGGAATTGTTTAAATGTTGTTTTGATGAGATAGTCTTCTAAACTGAGGCATAGTGGGCTCCCCTGGATTGACTAGCGATATGCCAATACTCTAGCCCAGACATTGCGGGATTTCTATTTAAGTTTGGAAAAAATGTCGGATAAGGGAATGTGGTTAATATGGGGGTAATGGTAGGGTTGAACGCTTCCACGAAACTACGAATGCTGCGGAAAAAAGTATAAATCGATATGAAAATATTCGTCAATAGTTGTATAATCATTTTGTGGAGTCATATTTATTAAATTAATAACAGTTACTTTGTTTAAACCACTGTTTAACTATGTAAATATATGCATGCTTCAGGAAGTAAAGCTCCCCTCATCGGGATAAACAATGAAACATGTAGAGATTTACAAATTTAATACTGTAGTGTAAACCAAGTAATTGTTATTAATTTGATTAAAAAAAGTTAAATCCACTACCATGTTGAAAAAAAAAACAGACAGTAAAAATAACATCTGAAAAGTTTTGCGCAGGAAAATCGCAAGAACCCGTGAAAAGGGGTTAAAGCACACCTCTGCTATATGTGTATTTGCCATGCCATAACGTCATAGATGCAACGCTTCGGTTTAGAAAACGTCAATTGAGGTATCGACGAAAGGCAAAAGCTTATCGATAATGCAACACCTCCACATTTTACTATGAAAATTCTGTCAGTAATAATGCGGAACACTTACCGTCCTCCCGCCAAATCATCCTGCCTTCGCAACGGCAGGGGTGAATCCTCGAAATCAAAAGGCTTTGGGGCATCGTCGAAGTCTAAAGGCATCTTGATGATTTTATTGTTCGACTCACAGATATAAAGGAATTATAAAAATAACGTCATTCCAAAATTATGCACATATTTCTTTAAAGTTCACGATCTTATTATTGTCCAATGTTTTTAAATTCGTCAAATCACTTAATAGTTCGTGGATTGTAAAAGTTCATAAAAAATAAATAAAAATTAAATATGTATATATTAGCCAAATTTTAAAACATTAATCTCGGAAAAGCGTCTCCAGAGCGCACCCGAAACTGCGAAATTACAATAATTACATTTTAAAAAAGCTCCAAAGTTTACGAATGGCAAGAAAGCTGCAGAGAATGAGTGAGTGGGAAGTAAAGCAGAACAGAGCGCGCTGAGGAGCACAGCAAGTTGCCAGCGCGAGCGAACTACCCGAACTGGCTTGCTGCGGGCGGCGGCGTCAGAAGTACGCTCGCTGCAGTGAGGGAGCCGGGGTCGGATCCGATCTCTACCACGACGCGGGAAGTTTGTGATTCTAAGCGCCATATTTTCCCGATGCAAATAGTCGGTTGTAAATGAAAAAAAAAAAAAACTTTTCAGCAAGGTTTATTACACTATCCACGCGGCTTCCAGGCATTATTTGGATAGTTCTGTTTAAACAGAGTGTAAAACTGACTTATTTGTTGTATACTATGGGTAAATTTTGCGCACGAGAGAAGTGAGTAAGTAATAAATAATAAATAAGAAGGGTTTTGTTTAACGCCAGTAATAGCTACCCACATGTTGTTTTCTTATTTGATTTGCCTAATTACACAGGTACGTCTATTTATTTTTCGTGAACAAGGAATATCTTAAGGGGATTAAGAAAAACCTTTTCGTTGGAATTGAGGATTAAATGGATTAAGACGATTATTGAATACATAATGAACCCTTTATTTAGATCATAGATTCCCAAATTTTATTCATTATTATTTTTCCATCCCCTAGCCTGCTTAATATTAAAATATTCTAAACTCATTAACTCCAAATGTGGACACAATGATGCTCACTGTGATTTTTTTTGTATAGTAAACATTTGTAAAAAGAAAAACCTGTATATAATAAATAATTAATATTATAGGTTTGAACTAAATCTTTACTTCTTGTATTTAGGTAACATAAGTATTGCGACTCCTGTAAAGTTAGATTTTTCTAGATAATGTTGTTTGACTTTAAGCCTTCAGACTGTCCTAAAAAATAGCGATAATAATAGTGAAACAATATTAAAAAATAACTTAATTAAAAACATGGGTATTGACGTTTCACAGGGTATCCAAAGGTTACTCCATAGCTCAAATGATGCCCGATATCGGTACCTTGGTTACAATGTGATTTATCGAATGCCAGTTTCTCCCGTGGATTCAATTCAATGTGAAAATTTTCTATCGATATCACTGTATTATGCAATCTCAATTTCCGCATTTCGCATTAAGCTGTCTTATTCGGCCAATCGGATGTCTATTTCTTCGACTATCAGAATCAGAAATCGGCTCCTCCTGGCTTTACTGTAGCGTCAAGATATCACATATTACAGATACATACATAATATATCATACACACGTATTCGTGTAAATAAAATATACGCGTATTGAATTCAACGCTGCTCGGTGAGAGAACAGCGAACTACAAATGCATATTGTATTTCAAAAGGGTATCAAATCCGCGTCCACCTGTTTCCCTTTTGGACTATGGAAAATAAGGATGGGGGATTATCATTCCCCGAATAACGTGATGCTAAAAATAGGTCAGTATATATGCCGAATATTATACACATTAAAATATTACCTATGCATTATAAAATACACACCGACCGTGATCGTGGTGTTAGGTTCTCGACTACGAATCCGGAGGCCGCGAGTTTGAATCCCAAAATATGTTTTTTCACATTTATTTCATATAAAATAACATATATGGAATACTTGCGGGATGTTAGGAATGGAAACGTTGTTCGAAATGGATTAAGCCGTGTTTGGTGAAGAGTTCTGAATAGCCAGGTACTTTTCCACGTCCACCTTCCCCATCTCCTTTCCCCCCTCATACCCTTCAGCCTTACAGTTTAACCTAATTGTGGTTGCCACAGTCTTACTGGCGAGATATAAATGTGTTGTGGGCATGCGTGCGTTCACGAAGTATCGTAAATTTTTTTTTTACATATCGATATTCTTAGTCGATTTCATTAGCCTGTCTGAGGCCCATGAGTCAAAAGCCTTTCAGTTTTCTTTAAAATTCCTATAGATCATACTTCTGGGGATTTCCCGTTCACTAACACATAAAGTATCTAGATGCAGTAGTGTCACATGGTCACCGGTTAGCGATCTGGTCCGTTGTACCTACAAATGTCACCGCTTGTTAATGACACCCTCCGTCTGGTGGCGTCCAAACCCCGCCTACGAGTACTGTCCGATTGCGCAAGACACATATGACATGCGAAATTATGTAGATGTGCACCCTAATGTCTGCAACATAACCTATTTATTCTGGATCAAGGCTTTCTGGGCAGTGAAACACAGATGGGATGATTAGAGGGTTCGGTATGTGCTCCAATCAAGTTGCCATGTTCAATTATGTTGGTATCTACAATTAAATTACAAGTATGAGTGAACTTATCACTTCGGTAAGTTGTTTAACATTAAAATAAATCAATTTATTGAAATATGTTCATAAAACTTATAAACTAAAAGAAATACACTTTGCAAGAATCCTAATTTAATTTAATGTATATTATAATCTCGAACGGTTTTGAAGTGCCTTTCCCTCGTCATTAAAAGTGTTTAAAGCTATTTAAAAAATTGGACGTACATCATAGATATACATAATTTATCATCAATTCATCATCATATATAATTGTATCAGCATACGTAGATAATATAGAACATGCATAATTGCTTACATATATATTACGAATGCATTTCAAGTTTTCCGTTTATCCCCGAGTCTTACTTGTTAAAGCGGAGCAACCCGACCTTATAGAGTTAACGGTTCATATAGTAATCCGTAATTACGGAAAACTACCCGCCGGGCTCCAGTTTCGCTTCGGCTACCTAAACAACACACTCGTACATATATAGTTCACATTGTTGTAACGAAGATAGTTGTTTTTGTAATTTAAAACTGTAAAAGTATTTAGATTCAAAAGAGAGTGCATTTATTCATACAGGTCCATATGCATAAACAGTCTGAAAATGACGTAAACAAATAAATTTAGGAACAAAGCTACTAAAGCTTTCTTTTTTCCAGATTGGAAGATACTCTCAGTATCGTCCTGGTGAAAGACCACCATTCAGAATTAAAACGTTGCATGAAATGGCTTTTAGCCGTGTTTGGTGACCAGATCTGAATAGCTAGGTATTTTCCCAACCTGCCTCTCCCCTTCTCCTTCCCCTACCCAGTACCTTCAGCCTCACAACATTCCCCAATTGGGGATGCCATAGTCTCACGGGTTCCAGAAGGTTGAGAGCAGTTGGGACTCTGGTGTGGTATTCATATAAAAAATAGAAAAAGAGTCTTTGCAGTATGTAACGTAAGCATAGTAAGCCATCGTAACATTACAAATGAGTAGAGACAATTACATTATAGAATCTACCACCTATGAAAATAGATTTTTAACTTGCAATTAAGATCTAGCGTTATACTTAAAAAAAAGCTTTTGGTTCGAAAACATTTTAAAAGACGATACATTGAAGAAACATGAATTTGATCCGGCAAACTTAAGATTCAGCGTCCGTTTGTTTTTTTTTGTGTATTTTTATAAATCATATGTTTTTTTTTAAATATGATTAATAATGTTGCAATAACTAAATTTACATTAATCTACCTTGGCGATTAATACTGCTCCGAAAAGTTGACTCGAAAAGAAGAAGGAATCGCGGCATGATTCATTAACCTAAAACTTGAACAAAACCAAACAACATTTTTTATTTTCTTTTGGAAATGAGTCCGACATTTACGCACAAAATGTAAAAATACCATTTAGTTTAACACATTTTATGTTATTTTTATTGGAATAACTAATTGAAGCTTGTCATAACTATTTGTAATATTTCTTTAATCATTAAAAATAATTAATGAGACTAATGAAATATGAAACAGAAAAGATGAAAAATTTAAAAAAAAACTGACAAAGTAACGGTCTCATCTGTGACTAGAACCCAGGGCCTCTCGGTTCATTCAGGACCAGCGTTCTAACCAATTTACCTAATAACATCTTATTGCTTAGTGTTAATTTGATCGATATCATACTTCAATCTTTTTAGAACTGTTAATATCATCTTAAATTAATTTTCATATAATTTTGGCTGCTATCCATATATATTGACTGCAAGATTCTACCTTAATTTATTTGCTGTCTAGATAGTGTCTTGGATATAATACATATCCGATTTTTATTTATATCTGACATCTATTGACTTTTTCTATAAGTGATTTTTTATTAGAATAACTCATTGAATTTTTAATTATGAATTATTTTTATTGAGATTTAAAAACCTCATTGTAATATATAATCATTGAAGAAAATAATATTACCATAATCTAAATGAAACATGAAACCGGAAAAAACAACAGAAAATAAAAATATTTCAGTCGCATCTGGGACTCGAACCCACGACCGCTGCCTATCCGGGAATAAAAAATAAAAATAAATAAAAATCGGATATTCATCCGAGACACTGCCTAGTTTGTAATTGTGTTTGTGAATAACTTTGTTATCATCATAAAGATACCTGCCAATAATATTGGATTAAAAATGGAGAAAAATATTGACAAATCTTGAATTTGAGATATGATATCGACGAAGATGACATAAATTGAACTGGTCTCATTAGCTAAGTTGGTAAAGCGTTTGCCCCATATAGGCAGAGGTCCTGGGTTCGAGTCTCAGATGCGAATCAAATCTTTTTATTTTCTGTTGTTTTTTTCCGGTTTCATTTTTCATTTAGGTGATGTTAATATTATTTTCTTCAATGATTAACTTATTGAAGCTATAAGCCGTATTGTAATATTTTTTATCGTTGAAGATAATATTAACAAATCTCAAATGAAATATCAAACAGAAAATACCTTGAAAATTAAAAGGTTACGATATTATGTAGACTACACCAAAACACACAACTAACTATTTTCTCGGGAAAGCGTCTCAACCACGTGGCCGCAAAGATTATACCGGATTGAACAGACAAAATGATAATAATTATTTCTATTTATAAGACAGAACTTCCCAGAGAACCCGGCATCTATCTGCGAATGTAATATAGTAGCGGAGGGCAAAATTATTACACCGCTCGTCGGTATGTCAGTTTTTTGGCAGCGATTGCCAATATTGGATCGGACTTTCATTGTCACGATCAGGGGAACCGAGGTCTCGGGAACATCTCTAACGACGTTGAATATACAGATTATATACGCTATACTCGTACATATTATTATATACGCTTCATTATTACACTTTGACGTCCACGCGGTCTACGATTCAGATTCCGAAGTTCGGCGACTATCGCAGTTGAAACAGGTGAAGCGTTATGTTATGTCTTTTTGAAGCTCGCATATGATTCATGAAAACAACTGAAGAGTTACACCGATAGAAGTGCTTCGTGGGCATGTCCCTTTTATCCGAAATAAGGCAGTATTTCCCCTACTTTTGGTGAAATTGATTAATCATTTTCAAATATCGAAGCTCTTTCTCTACTGTATTACGGATAGTGCGTTCGTCAAGAAAATATTAATAAATAATTTATCAAACGAATTGTCATATTTTGTCGGTGATTTTATTTTTAAATCTAGGAGCTTTATCATTTCATTTTATACGGTTACATGTACATTACCCGTTTCACTAGACAATGTCTGTTCTGAGACGGGTAACAATAAAAAAGTGTATGTATATATTTTTTTTATTAATTGATAAACTAAAGTTTTTAAGACAAGATTTTTGTGCATAGAACAGGTAACAACTATTTTTATAAACAATAATTGTTAGCCTGAAACACTCATCCAAATTGAAAAAACCTTCCGAGAAAAGATAAATGTCGCCGACAGGACTCGAACCTGCACCCTTCTGATTGCCGGTCATATATTGATTAACTTGGCGGGTTTGCGATAAGCCGACGTAGCTCAACGGTAGAGCATCTGACCGGCAATCAGAAGGGTGCAGGTTCGAGTCCTGTCGGCGACATTTATCTTTTCTCGGAAGGTTTTATCAATTTGGATGAGTGTTTCAGGCTAATAATTATTGTTTATGAAAATAATATATATTTTTTAATCCGTTATATACATATAAGGATTGTGAAGAAAAATGCTTAGAAATAGACAAGAAAATGCAGAAAATAAATTTTAAAATTCAAAACTCAAAAAAAATAAAACATGCAAAGATACTAAATAAAAAATTTAAAACTAGATAAAATTACCCGAGTAAATATATATACATTTTTAAACTTAAAAAAACATTATAAACAAAATGCATAGTAAAAATCTTTACACCAGAGCAAGAGTAGATTTAAATTACGATTATAACAAGGTTAAACAATGTGTACCATAGGTAGTCATAATTTAAGTTAAGATGTTATGATTAAAGCAGTAAAAAAACGATTTATAAATTTTCCATATTAAATATAAATTTTGTTCTCTTTATTGACCTCTGGTATTCGGCAAAAGTTTCAAACATTCCCCGTCTAAGGCGGTTATTGTATTTAAAAAAATTTACGTTTTCCATTGTAACCTGAGTTATTTGATTTTATTTTAAGAACAAATTAAATGACCAAATTCAAGGAAAATACTGAATAAAATTACCTATAAATTAAAAAATAAGAAAAATACGGCGATTATCAGTAAGACCGAAAAACACCTCTGAGAAGAATAAAATCTGTTCATAAATATATAAAATAATGTTTTCACAAAAACAAAATGGAAATTCCAAATCTGAATTCCATCTCATTTTTTAATTTTATAATACGTCTAATGAATGATTTTAACATCGATCAAATCAAATCAATAAATCTGAATATTGTCTTATTAAAAATCTCAAAAATGTATGCTGTTATACTACATACTCATTCAGATTCTTTTTTTAGTATTTCTAATACAGCCAAGCTATGGTGCCGCCAGTTTATTGTCGAAACCCAATACATCTCCCGAACAGTTTAGAAAATGAGGGTATTTATTAAAATGGAACCATTTTTTTTCACTACTACAACACAGAGTTAAGCCGATTTTGAAACAAGTATAGTATGAATGTATTATGCTATATACCTATATTACGTATATATATGTGAGATTATGTCTCACTCTCGAATTCAGCACAGCAATCTCATTAAATTTCCGTTTACCCCAATACAATCAAAGCTTCCCTCGTGTTATTTCAATAAGTGATATCGTATTACTTTTCCAATTGGGATTAGCCTAATTATCCAATGTTCCATATTCTCACAATATTCCGCAGGCGATCATTGAAGATAAACATTGGTTAAAGGGTATTAATAACTTTATGAAACGACAAACTTCCATAAAGTATTACGAAGGAAATCATTGTAGACATCAGTATTACTAATCTTCACACATTATTTTAAAAAATGCTGACAGTACTTACTTTCAACCCCATATTAAGATACTTAATTAGCAGCAGCTGGAATCACCGTCACTCGAGGAACCTTTGAACGTCTCCTAGAAATACTCCATCCATTTTTTGTAATCTCCTCTCCAACATTTTCCCAAGCTTATGACAAGAATATTTCCTTTTTCAGAATCGTTCCGGAACTCTGACCTCTTTCCAAAACAGCTTAACGTTTTCTTAGAAATGACTAGTTACTTAGATTTATTACTCATTTTGCTCATTTCATAGATTGCATATAATATTGATAATTATTTTGGGCGATATTGCTGGAATATTTATGCAACAAACAAAAACACTTTAATTCTAACTTTAGAATATAATATGTCACACTCTCGTAACTGAACTGTCTTATAAAATATGTCAAATCGATTGTAAAGCTTTGCATCTTCACTAAATATACACAATTAAAGTCCCCCGAAGATGTTGGAAAAACAGTGACGAAATTAGTAAGCAAAAGGTTTTTTTCTCCATAAAGTAAGTAAATGTGGTAATATGATATATTAATCATTAATACGTACTTTAACAAAGATATTATTTAAAAAAATTAAATTAAAACAAATTTAATAATATCATTATTAAGTTCTGCGTAAGTATTTTTAGTTTTTATTATTGTGACAGATGTTTTGGCGTTCAAGGCTATTTTCAATCCACACTGTGACGAATTATTTATATGATTTTATTTACTCCCACCCATTTCTAATTTGGACGGATTTTAAAAAATAATTATTTATTATCGGTAAAACCGATCAAGTTAGAAAATAATTAAAATTCTCTATTCTGTGAGGTTTTTACATTTATAATGTGTTTCCAAGTATTTAAATGATAATGTTTTCTTAACTGTTTTATTATTTTGATAATGTGAACATACTGAGAAGTGGTGAATTAATAATTTTACTGACTTAATTAATTAATGTTATATTAGGATCAATCGATCGTTTATTAATTTCTAATTGTTCAAGTAAATAATAGAAAGGGTATTAGATTAAGTCATAATAATTAATTAATTAAACTAAAAATGCTTGCAGAACTTAATAATAGCATTATTAAATACGATTTACGTTAACTTTCAAATAATTAAGTGGAGTTATACGAATTAAACACAAAAACAATTAATAATTTAACAATACATATTTCAATTTGATGAGATTTGGCATTTTTCCGGACATTTTTTAAAGGTTTATCAAACTTACTCAAACCCTCGGATTTTGACTTACGGCAGTTTAGCAGCCGACGTGCGACATGTTATTTATGAATTAATACATCTTTAGGTTATTATACGACACATAATTTTAGAGAACACTATAACCCCGCCACGAATAACCGCAGCATTTCATGGAAATTTAAAGCTCACGATAATTTGTCCATGCTTAAGAGGAATATACCAACCAAAAATATTGCTAAAAGCTGTGTGTCTTATGTCACCACGAATATAGGAAGTGGACATAAAATTCGCTTGGCAAGAGGAGTCTAGAAATGGTTGTTGCAGGCGCAAAAAGCCGTTTTTATTTACTTTATGAAGAATTTTGTAAGAAAAAAATAATTTACCGAGGGAATCTTTCAAAAATAATCTTAGATATAAAGCAGTATTTTTATAAAACTTATTTCTTACGTGCATTTATAATTTACTAACGAAAAAAGTATTTTTTAGTAGTTTAAGGTTATATTTTTTACAAAGTAAATAAGAATTTTATTTTAATTCTTATCAAGGGCATTCCTAGGAAAAGGTTCATTTTATCCACAGCATATTTTTTGGTTTTAATGAAATAATGATTTCACTGATAGCTTCGCCTTAATAATAATTTCACTGATAGCTTTGCCTTAAACACAAGATGATTTTCACACGTAGAAACTCAATTATTCCTGGACGTTGGAGTAGATCATAGTTGTTAGTATTCTACTCGATTAATTACTCAGAAGACAAAGCAAAATCGATACTTGTCAAACAAATAAAGCCCACCTTGTCTCTTACTCCGTGAACCTAGAAAATCTACAAAGACAAATTGCTTTTCAGCCTTTTCATCGAAATTGAAAATAATAATAGCCGAAACGAGCAACAAATTTTAACAAAGACATTTTTTTGTTTTATTTGTCGAATTAATGAAGAATCTTAATAAATTAACAGTATTTTATCGAAAAGCTTCAGTATTCAGTGACGTATGTAACGCCCCCTTGTAAGGCTACATAATAAAATTTATTATTAAGGTTAGTGAAGAGTGTACTAATGAGGCCTGACCAAATTAACCTGGTACCTACCAATCGGTATATTGGGCAGGTATGTTTTCACATGTTATAATCAAATAAGTAATGAACTAATTGTATGATAGGTACTGAGAATGACCTAATTAGAAGCTGTCAGTTACATCGTGAATTTGACAAGACATAATTGCATTATATAACGATACTAATAATGATATTTCAGTAAAATTATATTATTAATGTGTTATTTAATGAGTTTGGTTATTCCAGAAAAACAAGCAAATTTTTAAAAACTCTTTCGTGTACTTAAAAATTAAACCTGTTTTAATGAATTATTAAAACGTTTTTTAACATTCGTCCACTTTTTAGTTTCAAAGTTTAAAAATGGTTTCAATAAATCATTGTTGGATTTCTTCAATAGATTTGTAGTCACTTTGTGGCGTCGTTAACAATAAATTAATAAGAATAACTTTGGTTACGCCATTTTTAAAAGTAAATAAATATCAACATGTTTCGCAAGAAAAGCTTTCCTTATCTCGATACAAATGATAAAAATAGAAAATAACAATGTAAGAATAGTCTAATTACGAATTGAAACAAAGAGAAATAATATTTTTAAATAATGATACCCTAAATTTATTAATTAAAAACATATCCCGAATCAGAAATAAGACCACATTTTTATACTAGTAATAACTCAAGCAAACTTTTAACTAATTGTAAAGATAAAGAAGAGACATTAATTAAGCCATTCTGGCATTAAACTTAACAGAAACAATTGCCCGGCAATTTATATAGGTAAAACCGCGAGACAAGTCAACATTAGAGTAAAAGAACACATTAGATGTTTAACAAGCATAGGTTTTTCAGAATTTTTCAGAACACTTAATTAATACTAACCATACTTTTGGTAAAAATACAGGAGTACAAGTAATACATAAACACGAAATAGGTTTGCGTCTTAATAACCTAGAAGCATTAGAAATATCATCATCAAAATCAATTGAAAAAATAATTGCCGTATTTTAAATAAACAATTACTTAACCCAAAGTCCGATTTTAAGGATGATCCCATTCTTCCCCTGTCCTTCCCACACCCCTCTACCTACCCCTATACCGCCAAGCCTCTGATGCTCTGTCCTGTTCTACTCTGATACACTGTCTCTTTCCCCCACTTTCACTGTCTTCATTATGATATATCTCTGTACGTTAATTTAGTTTATATGTATACGTTCCTGATGAAGGTTAAGTTTAACTGAAACCGGTTGATAATTCATAAATATAAATAAAATAAAGTGTTTAATCATTGAAGAAGATAATATTAACACATCCCAAATGAACCATGAAACCGAAAAAACAATAGAAATTAAAAAGATTTCAGTCGCATCTGGGACTCGAACCCAGGACCTCTACCTAACCGGGGTAACCTGTTAACCAACGAAGCTAATGAGGCCAGTTCAATTTACGCCATTTACACCGATATCATACTTCAAGTTCAAGACTTGTTAATATTATCCTCCATTTTTATAAATCCCATATTTATTGGCTGCTATCCTTATGATGATTGCAAAGTTTCATCCCGAACTCAATTGCAATCGGAATAGAGTCTCGGATATACCTACCCGATTTTATTTATATGAGACATCTATTGACTTATTTTAGAAGTCAGGAAAGAAATATTCAATTTATTTTTTATAACTTATTGAAGTTTGTAAATCTCATTGTAATATTTAATAATTGAAGAAGATAATATGAACACATCCCAAATGAACCACGAAACCGAAAAAACAACAGAAATTAAAAAGATTTCAGTCGCATCTGGGACTCGAACCCAGGACCTCCACCTATCCGGGGTAACCGCTTAACCAACTAAGCTAATGAAACCAGTTCAATTTACGCCCCTTACACGGATATCATACTTCAAGTTCAAGACTTGTTAATATTATCCTCCATTTTTATAAATCCCATATTATTGGCTGCTATCCTTATGATGATTGCAAAGTTTCATTCCGAACTCAATTGCAATCTGAACTTACAAACTTCAATAAGTTATAAAAACTTACAAACTTCAATAAGTTATAAAAAATAAATTGAATAAAATAAAGTGGTTTAAAAAAAAAACTTCCATTTAAACTTATTGCTGTTTGTAAATTGTCTATTCTTATATTATTCTTTTCTATATTTATCATTCGTCTATACTTGTCATTATTTTAAGTATGCGGTTTATCCTGATTAGGAAAGCTTTGATTTCGAAACATGTTGATATTTATATATTTAAAAAAATGGCGTAGACAAAGTTATTTTTATTAATTGTTTATATTGGAATTCCACTTCTAATGGATCAGTATCAAAAATAGAAAGATTAGAAGCTTTTATCTTACGAATAGATGTTTCATAATAATAATAAAAATAATAAATGGAAAATCACCTCAAAGGCGCTTTACAACATAATTTATCTAACCTATACCTTATCACTTAGACTTATAATTTACATATTAGATTAATTACAAATGGCTTACAGCTAAGATTCAAAACTAGAAAATACCTAATTCAGACTTATAATTAGTGATTTACATCTAAACCAAACTGAACCGCGAACTTTGACGACTGTTACAGTGATTAAATGTGAGTTTTTTTTCAATATTATTTTTAATATAGTACAATAATTAAATGTGAGTTTTTTCAATATTATTTTGAATATAATACAATAATTAAATGTGAGTTTTTTCAATATTATTTTGAATATAATACAATAATGAAATATGAGTTTTTTCTATATTATTTTTAATATAATACAATAATTAAATGTGAGTTTTTTCAATATTATTTTTAATATAATACAATAATTAAATGTGAGTTTTTTCAATATTATTTTTAATATAATACTACTAACAAATATCGTTATGACGTCGTTCACCGTCATGAACTGTTATGATTAAGTTATGAATTGTAAATATGATGTAACGTAGTGATGATAAGGTTAATTTATTTCTCGGGAGGATATAAAATTGCGACGGATTAATTTATTTTTCCTTTCCAATCCTATAATGAGCGAAAATGCACACAATGCCAAGCTGAAAAAATAGAATATAAAAGTTTTAATGAATAAATGTTCAATTGATTAAAACATTTTATATATCTCGTTCCGGAGAGGAAGATTGGTAAGAGACCGACATACAAAATTAAAAAAAAAATGAAATAGCTCGAGCTATGAAGAGTAAGCAGATCGAAAAATGTAGTTACTTTCCAACCTTTTAGAGATAGGGCTACTCCTGGCCGACTTGTATCGCGGGTACGTCTGCCTCTATTAATGAATTATTTTCGAATAATCAACCCTCCATCCTGGCAAACCCCTCGCCTCTAATCGAGTTTATCTTAACAAGAAAAGAGAATAATTAAATTTCAAATTGTTCAGTTTGAAGGACCTGCTTGAATCAGAAGCAAACCTCAGAAGCTTTGAAAATGTATGTAATTTATTTGTTAAATGTCATCGCTCAATTAAAAAACGCTTTTAGACGTATATTTACCATTGGCGTGGTGCCCATAAAGGCTGAAAAGCTGTACCTTCGCTAAGAAAAATTAAGAACTGTAAGAGGAAATTAGGGAAAATCTAAAAGGGTGTAAAATTTCTTATTAAAATCCAATGCACAATTCATACCCGAAGATGAAACACCACACATAGCCTTTAGAGAAATACACGCCACCGGTACTTATCTATCTACGCACCTAATTGAACTTTCTGACCCAATCAATTCAATTAAATCCGTCAATTAAAAATATGATTTAAAAAGTACGCAAATTCAATTATTTTTGATATAGTGATTGCAAAACATGGGCGAAGTTGAACTGAAACTCTATTTTTAAAAACAATGTGTCACGTCGTAAATTGTAAATACTGATTGTCCAAATCGAGAATAAAGATTGTCAATTGTTTAGTCAAGATTGTTATAAAGCATGCAAATTTGCAAAAATTGAGTAGATCATTTAATCAGTAGGTACTCGTATAAGCAGTGCAAAATGAATGACATTTCAACGAGAAATTACAGTTATTCAAATTAGTTTACAAGTATGGCATTATCACATTTTCAAAATGAACATATAAGCCCCTTTCAGAAAATTAATAAAAAATATAATAATACAAGTAAGAAAATACAAGCAACACGCATATTCTTTTTAAAATTCTGCAATCTCTTTCTTATTTCAATCCAATATACACTTTGAGCAATATTTTCTTTATTACCAGAAATACCTTTAATACGTGACAACCAAACGCAAAAAGTACTTGAGACATGTATATTTAAGACCGTATATTTTTGTGAGTGTGTTTTTTTTCTTCCCGAGTGTCTACTCAGTTTAAGGCATTACGGGCTTTATTTTCTACCCGAAGGCAATAAACGTCGAAAGTCTTCTCCGAGAAGCAACTTAGCTCCCGTTAGTCTCGTGACCCTGACCTATTTTTATTCAAAGCATATCCGGAAAGCACCAAGCATTTTTATGAAAAGGGTTAATTGATAAGTCGCATGAGATTTTTTGTTATCGTCATTATACGATTACACCGGAAGAAAGAGTAAGGCGATTCTGTTAATCGGATAAGTAACTATTAAAATTTTGAATATCGAGGCGTCTTTATATATCAGTTGAGCTCAATGTGTATGCAATTCTTTGGTAATAAATACTGTTTCACATACCATTCCCACTTAAAGGCGTCTTCCATTATTCGAAACAAACGATCATGTCATTGACACGAAATCATAGCCAGAATAAATATTTAACTATAATTTCTTTAAAAGCTTGGTATTCACTTTATGGCGTCGTTATTAATAAATGAATTAAAAAATATAATTTCTTTAAACGATTGGTATTCAGTTTGTGGCGTCATTATTAATAAACGAATTAAAAAATATACTTAGTATTCACCACTTTATAAATATACATTGATATCTACGTGTTTCAAAAGCGATGCTTTCATTGTCAGGAATCTATGAATTATTAATATATGAATGCTATTATTAATATATGAATATTTTATATGAATACTATTATTAATATATGAATATTTTGTATGAATACTATTATTCATATATGAATACTATTAATAATATATTAATATTATATATGAATACTATTATTAACATATGAATATCATATATGAATACTATTATTAATATATAAATATTATATATGAATACTATTATTAATTAATACTAGTGTTCATATATGCCCGATGAATTAAAAATTACTTTGTAATCACCGCTATATTAATATATATATATCGACATGTTTCGAAAGCGAAGCTTTCCTCATCATGAATATACAGAATATATAGAAAATATAGAATAATCAGTACCCTATATATTCCTGATGGAATATACAGAACATTTCTTTAGAATGCTTCGCTTTCGAAACACGTTGATATGTATACTCGTATATTAATAAAGAAATTTTTTAATTCATTTATTAAATATTTTACTGTTTTTATGGCGCATTGTGTATTTTGAATGATGTCTTATAATATGAAAATGAGTGGTTACCCGGCTTCACTCGGTGTTTATGAAGTCTTTGTTATGATGAACATTGGAAATACACGGAACAAATAATATTGGCTTGTGCTCAAAAGTTTATTTATTTAATGAACACTTAGTTAAAACCATTAGTTTTAATAATACATTTTCTACACGTTTTAGAACCGATGGTTCCCTTTTCAGGATAGACAGTATACGAAAATTAAAATGACATAGAAGTATAGATATAAACAAAACTGTACGATACGTGGTGGGAGAGGATCAGATGATTATTTATTTATTAATTGATAAACTAAAGTTCTTAAAAACTTAAGACAAGATTTTTGTGCGTAGCGCAAAGGGTAACAATTATTTTTTTTTTAAACCATAATTTGTCTCGACGCCATCTATTTAAGGGATTTAGCCGTTACAAGCCTTTCTCATACTAATAAATTCGTGGTTCATTTGGGATGTGTTCATATTATCTTCTTCAATGATTAAATATTACAATGAGGTTTACAAACTTCAATAAGTTATAAAAAATAAATTGGACAGTAATTCTTATTAATTATATTAAAACATTTTTTATTCATTTGATTATTTATTTATACATTGAATGCTTATAGGGTTTTACTTATGAAAAAGTGACAGTGACGTTGAGAGCGGAAAATAGTTTTGTTTACTTAAACATTTTAAATAGAAACCATGTGGAAACTTTATGATGCCAGAAGTTACCGCCATTTGCAGATACACACACATATTTACTATTTCGTATACAATATGTTTCAAATGGAGTACAATTAAGAAGAAAAAAAAATCCACCTGAAATCTCTAAAATGCTTTGTTGAGAATATATAGTACCTACCTACTAATTTTTGCTCCATCTATCGACATTTATTAAGTTGGAACTCCTAACTTTGAACAGAGTTTGGTTTTGAAGTTCCTAATGGTATTGCGAATTCGCCCATTAATTTTTAGACCCCGCAAAAGGATTTACCGAAACATTATGAATTTCAAGATGCTCAGAAAGTTTGGTACTTGAGGACTATACATTTTAGAGGACATAAAATAAACTTCGTAATGCGCAAGGAAAGCTATAAACTGGGGAGGGGAGGGAAGATTTTAAAACCCATTTGAATAAAAATGAAGTTGCTGAACTAAAATAACTTGCGATTGCTTTAACCATAATTAAAGTTAATAATAAAGGGCTTTGCGCGTAGAATTGAAAATAATCCTTAATTAAGTTTAAAAAAAATACAATGAGGTTTATAAACTTCAATAAGTTAAAAAAAAAAAATTCTTTCTAGGCTTGTAAAAAAAGTCAATAGATGTCTCATGTAAATAAAAATCGGATAGGTATATCCGAGACTCTATTCCGACTACAATTGTGTTCGGGAAGAACTTTGCTATCATCATAAGGATAGCAGTCAATAATATGGGATTTAAAATGATGGATAATATTAAAAAGTCATGAACTTGAAGTATGATATCGGTGTAGATGGCGTAAATTGAACTGGTCTCATTAGCTTAGTCGGAAAAGCGGTTGTCCCGGATAGACAGCGGTCCTGGGTTCGAGCCCCAGATGTGACTGATACGTTTTTTATTTTTCTGTTGGTTTTTCGGATTCGTGTTTCATTTGGGATGTGTTAATATTATCTTCTCCAATGATTAATCCTTTATTATTCATCCCTGTGAATTAATAACTTTTTTATTTATGTTGGTTTATGATTTTTTACTGTGTTTAAGATGCCCCTTATTTTAGCAATTACAATTTGTAAAAACTACAAACATTTTCATTTAAGGTAATTGATCAAATGCTTCCTTTAAAATAAAAACACATTTTTATTAATAGTTGCTGATATTTTGATATTTTTAAAACTAAAAATAAATCTCATTTTTTATTTGTTCAATGTTATGTTTTTCTTTGTTATATGTTATGTTCTGTCTTATTCTATTTTGCATATGTAAACACACACTATGTATTTTTGATCAGTTTAATTTTGTACCCTGATGAGGCTTGTGTTAAGCGAAAACGGTCGGTCCTAATAAAATTAAATAAGTCTCGTGGTTATAAACAAAGTTATTGTTTTATTTTTATTAAATGTAATAATGTTATTATTAAGTTCGGTAAGTATTTTAGTTTTTATTAGTGTGACAGCCGTTTCAGCGTACAAGGCCATTTTCAATGTTTGGTTAGGCCATATTGCTAGGCCTTTTTTTAAAAAAAAATTCCTTTATTTTCCCCATAGTTTTCAACATAAAAGAGAACATTTATATACAATTTTTTACACGCATGACTATTTAAATTAGAAAAATATCTTACTTAGATGATTTTATTTATTCCTATCCAATTTTAATTTGGATGGTGTTTAAAATGATTTATTATCGGTAAAACCGATTTAGTTAGAGGAAAATTAAAAACTCTCTATTTTGTGAGGTACGTGCATTTATGATGTGAATGCTATTGACTTATTTAAATGTGGTATATTGTTTGGATCGTGTGAATTTACTGAGCAGTGGGGAATAAATAATTTTATTCACCACTACTTAGTATGTTCACATGACCCAAACAATAAAAAAAATAATAAATAAAATAATAATAATAATTTAATGTGGTTGTGGGAGTACTAAATACATATTAATAATATTAATATAATTTTTTATTTAAAATAAGTATCAATCCCGCGAATGCAGATTTGAATATTATGAAAACGAAAATTCTCCATAACAGGCCGCTCCACCCTGCAATACAGCCACACCAAATCTAATTTTAATTTACATTATGTTTTGCGTCCGCTTGTCGTGTACCAAACTTATTTCATCAAAAGACCTTATTATTAAGTGCGCCGAAAATAACTAAAATGAGGCAAATTATATCAACTTAAATACATGATTGTATAATGGGACAAGCAATTTGTATAACATTTACACGGACCGCCCACCATTTCCAGCAAATCATTTACGTTAAAAGCTCCCCTAATTTCGTAAAATACAAGTTGTTGAGTCACCGGTTTTAGAAAGTTATCTTAGAAGATTTGGAAGAATAAGATGGCGAGTTAAATATAAATTTGGTTACGTCTGCACTGTAACATTGCGTAGGTCAGTTTATTCAATCGGATTTGGCATAATCTTGCCCTTGTCAGGGCAGATTCTGTCTATATAATTAAATTTAGTCCATATCGTTGTCGAAAAATCTTGTGCGATTTTGACGGGTTGGATTCATGAATGTAGTTTGCTTCGTCATGTGTTAATTTAAAAAAAAAACTGTATTTAAATGTTTAAAATTTTACTCCACACGAACTAAACTTAATTTAAAAATAATGATAAACAATTAACATATGATTTTTTACTCTCTTTAAAATGCGTTTTTTTTTTGCACAAGAGCCCTTTTGATATTGAGGCGACGATATCTTTCCTTCGTGCAATTGTTAAATACGAAAGCTTACAGTGTTCCACATAATAATATTCCTTTATGCATAAATATTTTTTTTAAATTTTAACCAAAAGATAACGTTGCAATTTGACAATGTTATTCGACAACGGCTATCGGATTCACCATTTCATCTGATTAATAACTAGTAGCGACTGATCACCGATATTTGAGTTAAATGGGAAGCTTTGTTGAATGGAAATTTGAAAACGTTAGAACAATCGTTCATTGTTACTCATGATTCAATCGCAGTATGGTCTCATTAAATACCATATGTACGACGTAACGTTGGTCGCTGTGAATCCAGAGATAGGGACAACCTTTGCACCTATGCAGTATGGGTATATTACACTTTACGCGGATAGCAAATATGCCCACGGGAAAGCGATAATTAGGAGACAAAATACAGTTAGTATGAACCATAATATCAATATTAATCATTTCTCTCATATTCAACTTATGGACTCCGAGGTCGAGGAGTAAAGTCCTCAACTACGAATCCGGAGGTCACGACTTAAGTTGTGTCATTTTATAATTAATTAATATAAAACAAAGTATACAGTATATTTACGGCACCTCCCAGAGTGGTAGATACTCTCGGTATTCCACTGGTGAAAGACCACCATTCTGTATTGGAACGTTGCTTGAAATGGCTTTAGCTGTGTTTGGTGACCAGATTTGAATAGCCAAGTACTTTTCCGCCTTCATCTCCTCCATATCCTGCGTAACCTACAGCCTCACGAAATTTTCACCCCGACTGGGGATGTCATAGTCTCACTGGCTCCGGTTAGCAGGAAGCAGTTGGGACACTTATGCGATATTCACATAAAAATCAAAATATGTATGTTGCTCATCGTCAAATGTTTTTGCGCCCTTTTCCGGTTAGGAACTTTTTAATATATTTTTCCTTCAGTTATTGTCATTGGTTTTGAGCCCAGCTGTTCCCAACTTTAGTTCGAGTCCGTCCAATTTCCATGTCCGACATATCCATTTTTAATATTTCTGAGATAATCGCGATAACACGGAAAACATTTTGATAAATTTAAGAAGGATTTGTTAGTTTTTTTTAAAACCCCTATTTTTATCACAGAACAATCTTAAATTTGTGAGGATATGATATTTTTTGATGACAACAAAACGATAAAGTCCATTAAAAACTAAATTTTCTCAAAAACTTGATATGCCAAACATTGATAATACAGATATCAAATATAAATTACAAATATAAAACTTGACATGTCAAACATTGATAATACAGATATCAAATATAAATTACAAATATAAAACTTGATATGTCAAACATTGATAATACAGATATCAAATATAAATTACAAATATAAAACTTGATATGTCAAACATTGATAATACAGATATCAAATATAAATTACAAATATAAAACTTGATATGTCAAACATTGATAATACAGATATCAAATATAAATTACAAATATAAAACTTGATATGTCAAACATTGATAATACAGATATCAAATATAAATTAGACATATTTTTTCTCATTTCTCTTCTTATAATAATATAATGTTAGATCATTTGGCACGAACGTACAAAGCCCAGTTTTCGGATTTTTATGCTCATTTTGTTGAACCCTTTCGGAAACCTAATATGTAATAGTTACGATCGAAATTCAGTTTGTAATAAATTCTGTAAACAGTTTGCACATCACTGAGAAAAGGTTAATCTGTCTGTATTTTTAGATTAATGCTAAAAGAGAAAAAAAAACGGCATGAAAAAAAAAAGATAATACAAATCGTATATGTGTATATGTGTTGCGTAGTGAGGTTGTCATAATTTGTATTGACGCATTTACGATGGATGATATTTGTACTACAATGGTCACACTATCGTGCCGTTATAAAAAAAATCATGAAAAAATATGGCAAAAAGCACGAAAAACGATTGCTCAAAAATAAAACATTACCAACGTGCTTGTTTAAAATCAACAATGTAATTATCCTATAACTAGTGCGAAAAACATGCTAAGCAGAATCAATCAGAAAAAAATGAGTAAAAAAAGACGTGCTTTTTGATGAAAATCGGATAAACATAATATAACACACATACCTCATGATTTCATTGAGCCAATCGGTAAAAAGGGCGCTGCGTTCAGATAAAGAAAATAAAATAAGGGTGTTTGATCGACAACAATTTTAGAGACATCATGTGTTAAAAACCTAGAAAGTTAGTATGGGGAGTTAAATTGTGGATTTTTCTATGTATTGGATGTAGATACGTCTTGCCATGGGTGTCGCACAATTTAACAGATCGTCCTATCACATCACCATGTACATCTAAATTAACAAAACATGGGTGGGTTGTGAAATACCCAATCTGCTATATTTAAATAATATTTGCAAATGGTAAATTAATATTTTATTAGTAAGCACATAGCGAAAAATAATAAACATTTCAGTTTATTTTCACGTGCCAACTGTTTCACCATCAGAATGCGAAAGTAATGGTACTTGTCGTGTTACCTTTGTTACATTCAGAAAGTTTCGCAGCGAAGCTTCATTATAATAATACAACTAGGTATTATGCAGTTCAAAAGCTTGTTAAGAACCGCCAGGAAATGTTTTGGTAAAAGAAGATATAGAGTAGAAATTTCTTGGTCTTTTATGTAGATTGAAGGAATCCACTTTGTGAGAAATGTTCATAATTACACGGATTACAAAGATATGACAAAAACATCACAAAATTAACACAAACAAAAATATAACAATTAAACTTAACGTAAGTTCATTAATGAATTGTTACTATTGTTACTCGTAGAAAAAAAAATCTAACATTTTCTTTGTTTAATATTTCTGTAGGAAAGGAATAGAATAAAATATTCTGATTTATTAATTAGTTGCCAGGAACTTTATTACGCTTTGAATAAGCAAACGTATCTTCAATCTGCCATATTTTGATTGTTACTATAGTCTGAAGTCAACGTGGAACTAACATTTCATTTATTAATCGAATTAACATTTCGCTATTATTTCACTGTACACTACGCAAATGTAGTTGTATTTTCAAATTGAATACAATAGCAAAACGATGGCGTTTTACTTGAAATACTATTTATTGTTGTATTATAAAAATATGCATTGAAGAGCAGATGCAATCGCACATTGGAAATTGGGCGATGTAAATGAAGTATAAAAGGAAGAAAATGGTTATTGAATAAAAAAAAAATACTATAAATAAGATGAACAGATGTTCTGGAGAGAGGTTAAAATATCAGACCATGTCCAAAAGTGACAGGAATGGGTCCCATTATTAGCAATGAAATGGCTAGAAAAATTCATAGGAAAAAGTAAAAAGAATTTTATGCCAAATTTTCATGCTTAAAGTTTACTTAAAATCATTATTATTTATTTTTATTTTTATATTTATCTGTGACGCCTGTTATCCAATTAGTATTAGTCGCCCCACAGGGGTGTGATATACCTTGTTTGTACCCAGTACAGACATGTGACCTTTGTGAGATGTAAAATTAAGAAAATATTGAAAAATATAAACACTTAAAAAAATGTAATTTCTTCGAAGATAGTACTGTACCAATTATTTTAAAATATTGTCAATATTGATTATTAATTTGCATACGTGTATTCGTTCCTTATATGTTATTTTCTGGTTGTATTATGATAGGTTATTTAGTATAAACTCACTTAAGGTAGACTTTCTGCGCTATATAAATTATGCCAAAGACTTCAATGTTATTTACTGTAAAAAGTATTGACGTAGACAGCTATAACTTGAAAGCGGAATAATCCTGCTTTATTTAATTTGAAATGCTGAATATTACATTTCACATTATGCTCGTAAATAAAGCAATTACACACTTTTATTAAGATCACTGAAATGAGTTATCCATAAAAACGTACACGATATTACACTAATCCCACACATTAGAAGATATATATATATATAGAAATACACAACTGTAGTAGGTACAACTTTGCACGAATAACGAAAAATTTACGGTGAAAGCAAAGGGTTCTAGTTATTATTATGGGTCTGATAAAAAAGAGGGTAACAAACCTTTTCCTCTTTTTCTTTAGTGCCTCCATATCTTCCGCTTCTATTTTCTTTTGCAGAAACTGTACTCGCTTCTCCTCCGGATTTCCTAGACTGCCGGTGGGAGACTGCGCTCTGGATGGCTAAAATAAAATATTACAACGATAAAACTTTATTGGAAGCTGGAAAATGAACATGCGATATGGATGGACATTTTAAAATAAAGTGGATTTTGTTATTGTTTTCGGAGTATAACTCAAGGGACATTGAAGGAAAATTGGAGGACAAGATAAGGGGGAGAAAGAACGCTTAGTACCTGACCGGGCAACTCTAGTCGTTGAACCGAAAAATATCAATAAGTTTTTGCTGATTGTAGTACTCCAAAATGTAAAAACAACACACTAAGAACATGCGAATAGTAGAAGACATTTGAAAGAATAATTTTATTTCGAATGGTTATCTCTCTCAAGGATGCAATTGAGAGTGTATTCAACTTTAGAAATAAGTTCGATTCGTATCTACCAGCAGCGCGCAGTGCTGACAGGTAAAGTGGCAGGCACGGCAAAATTAGTTGCTTACATTATCTATGAACACATTCACGCACGTTGTAATGTTAATTTTTTTTAGGGAAATAATTTCCCTAAATGCCTATATCATCTTTGAGGATGCTGTGTGGAGGGGGTAGTCAGTCTGCACTGCACGGTGCCGGTAGATGTGAATAGACCTTAATGCGACAATAAGCTATTTTTTATAACAATATCGTAAAGGCGATTTAAATTGGTTGCTGCCGCTTTAGAGGCATTGTGCTCAAAGAATGGTGACTCTCAATAGCACAAATTATATTTAATTTGTGCATATGCAATTGATTATGCACAAATTATATTTAATTTGTGCATAATCAATTGACTGTATCGAGGTTATGTCCCAGTGGAAGCGACCCAGAGGCTGACCGAGGAAGAGGTGTTGAGACTGCCTGGAAGAGGACTGGAGCAGGGCGGGAAGGTCTGGAGGCAATGATGAGATACCGTAGCCAGTGTAGAGGATGGCAAATCCCACCCCGCGATGTAGGACCGCGAGGAATATATATTATTGCTAAAAAAACAATACTAACCGGATCCGATCCAGAACTCAATATATGCGGGTCTTCTTCTAGCACTGTGCCATTCCCCGGCGACAGCAGCGGCGGGGAGGCCAGCGCCGGTTCGCCCATGTCACCAGCGGAGGCCGGCCCGGGGTAGCCCTCGAGCAGCGGGACGGACGCTGGCGCGTGCGACGGGCCCGAGTAGCGCCGCGCGCCCCTGATCTTGAGCGGCACGTGGGCGTGCGGGTAGCTCCTCTTTCGGTGTTCTGAGAAGAAAATAACGCGTAAAAGTTTTATATAATTATATTTACCTTTTCCGGAAGATATCCAGAGGTAGTGTTTATAAATAACTTTCATAAATAGAGAACATGCAATGGAAGAGTAAAGAAAAAATACACATACCTATTCATAATATTAAATGGATTTACATGTAAAATGCATGGACAAAGAATGTTGACACTCGTCATGGAGAAAATACGACATGAATAAAATAAGTGGATGAAATGGTGATAACTTAGGGCGACTTGGAATGATAATTGTATTCTGAAGTGAGAAAAGCAGTAGAGTATGAGTAGTACGATAGAATTTATAAATGTAATTGAGGTAAGAATTGTGTGCCAAGACAGAGTTCGGTAGCATTCTACCCCTCTACCTAACTCAGTTAGAGAGTACCCCATCGAGCTAGACTTGACGATTGAATTCCTGTATTGACGTATTCTGCGCCACAGGCTTTATATGTGGCGGTTGAAAATTGCTCAGAAATTGTGCACTCGTCGCAGTACCCCGGAAACCGGAAGTGTTAGCGGTAGGTGTCATTATCGGTAGCCTTTAGTAATTTTAATTGGAATGCAGTATATAAAGGGTGTTAACATGAAAAGTTCTGACGTAGACATCGTTGCTACGAAGCAACAGTGGAATATCTTTAAACAAAACTGTTCAAAAATATTTGAACTTTTCGAATTAATATGACATTTTCTTTAAGTAGTTTACTATAATACGATAGGTTTCTTCTCATTCTACCTTAATTAATTTATGTTTGCTAGAACTTATTATCACCTAAAATATCCTATTTATCGGAATCCTTTTTTAAAGATATCCCACTAATGCTTTCGGGCGACGACTTGCAAAATGCGAATATTATTCTTCGACATTTGTACCGCAAAGGTGATGGTTTAATAATAACTGTTATTTTTAAATAGATACACAGGCATAATTAATTCAAAAGACTTGTCACCGAGTTTGGAGTCACCTTGACAGTAATAATTTTTCTAAATCTTACTGCGCACAAGAGAGCGTGGAATTTTCCCAGAGGGCAAAAGCCACATTGGGGAGACTGTGTTGAGGTTATGTTTCCTTAAATATTGATCTAAAGCAGGGAAACAGTTTAGCAAATACTGTGCTAAATTACGCCTGTTTCAACACAAATAAAATTTTACTGGGACACGGGTAGAAAACTTCTTCAGGTAGCAACGGTGACAATGTTATAAAAAGGTAATACAAAAAAGATAATATGTTCAATTTTTAATTATTAATTATTTTTATTGAGATTTAAAAACCTGATTTTAATATTTAATCACTGTAGAAAACAATATTAACATAACCTAAATGAAATATGAAAACTGAAAAAAGTACAGAAAATAACTGAAATAATAAGGAATTAAACATTAAAAAGATAGCTGCCAATAATATGGGATAAAAAATGGAGAATAATATTGACAAATCTTGATGGCATAAATTGAACTTGTTTGTTTGTTTGTTTTTGTAGCTTTATTAGATGTAAGCAAATTTTCATACATCTAGTAATAAAAAACATATAAGATACATAATAAAATAAATAGAGTCATAAAATTATAACAGAAAGAATACAGTTAATAAAAAAAAAGAAATACAGTTACCCCAGTTCAAAAAAAAAATAGGGTTTAAGAAATACAGTTAGTACAAATAGAAATACAAGTCATAAATTTTTCTTTATGTATATAGCACATGTTTTACGGAAAGTGCCAAGACTTGAGGCTTCCTTTATGGAATTTGGTAGGTTATTATAAAGTTTTTGCCCTTTATAAAACACGCTGTTCTGTGTACACGTAAGTTTTGTTTTGGGAAGCCTGAAGTCTCGGCAACTCCTCGTAGGATAATTGTGAATATTTTCATGATACATAATATTAGTTAATTCTGGTCTCATTAGGTAAGTTGGTTAAGCGTTTGCCCCGGATAGGCAGAGGACCTGGGTTCGAGTCCCAGATGCGACTGAAATCTTTTTATTTTCTGTCATTTTTTCCGTTTTCATACTTCATTTAGGTTATGTTAATATTGTTTTCTACCATGATTAAAGATAATATGTTTTTAAACATTCAATATAATACCAATAACTCTCAAAATGAAACGTGAAAAAAAAAAATTTCTTTGTATTTCGGTTCCATGATTCATTTTATTAAGCACACATTACAATGAGGTTTATAAGCCTCAATAAGTTATTCCACAATGGAAAAGTTACCTTTTCAAGAAATTGTATGAATTCATTAGAATTCTCATAATTCATCGGAATTGTAAGACAAACAAAACAACAAAAAATAAGCAAGCTTCATAACATGAACCGTAGAAAATAATAGCAATAATCCCAAGCCCATATGCATGATTTTCGCCTGCGGAGCTTACTGTGGTGGTCCTTTATTGGAGTGACATGTTTTTGGAATACATTTTAATAATAATAATAACAAAGCATTTATATAGCGCAGTTTTGTGTTATTTCACTTCAAGTGCGCTTTACTATAAATAAAAAATGATTAAATAACTCCATTCGGTGGTATTCCTACATTCTATTTAAAAATTCTTAACGTATTACATACATTCTTGCTTATTCTTAATATTACCTCTACAGTAGGAGTACTACTTAGTTGCATATTAATCTAATAAAATATTGTACAGTATATATTGTTAAAAATTCTTATTCTAATTAGTTAACTAACAGGGGCAGGAAGGACGGACAGAACACACACTCCTTGCTTCATTCACATTCATACATACTCTTTTGTTATTTTGACTCTTGACATGGCCCGACTCAAATATTTCGTTAACTTGATCGTGCCATGTCTTCCTCGGGCGTCCCCGACTTTAAAAAAATATAAATATCTAGTTGCGTGTTTAATGAATGCAATTTCGCTCGTCGTAGGTGCGATCATATTGTGTTTTGGTAGCGAGCGGATAGATTTTTTTTCCGATTTACGCATTTCAAAAGCATTACGCAGTGTTTTTTTTTTATTAAGAAAAGTTTTTGTATAAAATCAAGTATGAATGCCCTGTTCAAGGCTTAAGAGGAACGGCCGCGCTGCCTGTTTCATATATAACTTAATTTTGGATTTGAGGCCAAGATACCCATTCAAAGCGAATGACATATTTTTTTAGGTTTTGTAAATATTTAGTACAGATGAGAAGTATTTTATTTATTTTTCATTTAAATTATGAAGTACATGCCATTAATAAAAAATATTTTTTTAATCATGTATCGTTATACAAAGAGTGCTTTCACGCAAATGAGGTTCCGTAAGTCTAAACTAAAACTTTAGGGCGTAAACTATTTTCGTAATTTTAGAGGCAATATAGAAAATTATTTGGGTGTTTATTGTATTTTTTTTAAAATTAACATATTTGCTATGTAAATATGATTACGTAAATAAAATATAAAAACAAAACATTTAAAAAAACCCTTTTCGGGTCGATAATTTAAATTACGTACGGCAAATTTGTGTTCCAAAGTCAATTGGTCGTTTTTAAATTCATTTAAAATCCACCATAACGCTTATTTTAATATTAAAAAAAAAAGATTTTATATTTCATTACGTTTTCAAAGGAGACGGGGTAAAACTTTTTTTTAAATCACCGTTAGCCGCCAAATAACTGTTAACGGTGCCTCTAAAATTGCGAAAAAACAATTCCTTTAATGGCCTATATTTCATAATGTAAAACAAAAATAATAAAAATTACTTCTAATCTGTACTATATATTTACTATACTTTTTGATGAAAAAAATCAATATGTTTAGGTGAGTATTTTGGCCTCAAATCCAAAATAAAGTTTTGTATGAAACAGGCCGTGCAGTCGTTTCTCATAAGGCTACATTTTTCTTAAATCAAAAACTTTGAAACACTAGTATCTACCTTATTGCCTGTAAGTTTACCATCGCCGTTTTATTTTCTTTTCTATTACAATGTAAATACGTAAAATTAACAAGGAGAAGCAAATGTATCTTCTCAACCTCATTAATTTAATGAAAACAGGTTTGTTAGAATCCAGCACAATAAAAAAATATATGCATGAGGTAGAATCTTGAACAGCAACGCAAAAAATGTACTTTTATTATTACACAGTACCTACGTGATTAAAAACGGTAGCGTGGTGATTAGACCTTATTCCATTAAGTTTTAAACCGGTGAGTACGAGTCAAAGAGTGAACAGCATGCTCAAATGCATGAAAAGTTTATCCCTCTGATGTGTAAATTAGAACTCCCGACAGTCGCACTTCGATTGTGTGCTTAAGGCTAAATGAAACGTAATACGTGCTCACATATACCACTATTTTTGATGCATTTAGGAGAAAAAAAAAACCTTTTGCACCTTACGAATTTAACTTTTTAAATGAATTGTTTGTTGGCGGCTGTAGATTTATACCTCTTTCAAGAAACTAAGAAAATTACAATGCATTATTGGAAAACTAACATATACAATATTTTTATGTGTTTTAAATAAATAAATCATCTCAAAAGTGTTATTTTTATAAAATATTTGATTCGCGCCATCTGCGAAAATCACAGGGAAAAACGAAACCAGAAATAACCATCTTTTCAAATAAAAGCTGACACGAATGACTTTATATAATTTTTTTAAAACCCATAGATTCAGTAAATAAAAACAATGTAATCCGTCTTCCAGAGGGTAATAAACAATAAGAGGTCAGCAATAAAACAAATTTCAAGTCATACATAAAACAATATTAGAAAGAAAGGGAACTTACTCCTGACATCGATGTTATATATATATATATATATATACCGCAGATTTAGTTTTAATTGTGCCAGTCTGACGATGCCCGTGATAGGGTTAAACCGGTTCGGTCGAAAATAAATAAATTGAAAAAAGTTACACAAGTTTTTTAATACAAAAAAAATCATTTTAATATGGAATTCCACCATGAATTGACAGTTTCAAAATTGGAAATAACAAAGTGCCTCGTCAAATAGTACACCGCAGTCCAATGTTTTTGCCCTGTAACTTTGATAATAATACATCATCGTGCATATAATTTCACACATATTTTTCAACTAAATTGTATCAACGATTGATCAAGGACCTAGTTATAGCAAGCGTCCGGGGCGCTTTACGGAAAAATAGTACAGGGCTCTATGCAACGAATTATAACGACGAAGGAGCTCCGTGCTCTTGTTATAACTAGTTCCTAATTGTTTAGATACATTTTATTATTAAGGCTTTAAATTTAAGCGATTAATTGAAATTAATTGCATTTTGTACGTGTTTAGTTGTAAGTCGTTATTTGGGTATTTCTCATTAAACGACATTATTTGAGCGAAGCCAAATCATTTGAACGGGGATCTCTGGTGTCATGTGTTTCAATTCCGATTTGTAGTATTTCATAAGGGAGATGCAGATTGTATCCACCACTCTGCAAAAATTACAAGATTTCTAAATCTAAGCGTTCAATAGTTCGTTCTGATAGTTCAATAAATTCTACTTCTACTTTAATTAATGTTTACTACCAAGCTGTGACATCTTAATCTATATTATGAATGCGGCGTCCTCATTGATATATAACATCTGTTTGTTTAGTAATGATTATGTCGATTTCTATAAGAGCTAAATTTCAAAGGAGAAACGTTTAATTAAAGTAAGTATATTGTTTATCCTGATGAAGGGAGCCTTTCTTCTGAAACATATAGATATTTACACATTGAATACAGTGGTTTTAAGCAAATTAATAGTTATTAATTTACTTTGTTAAATTAAACGTTTAAATTCATTCAATATTCCTAAGCTGTGCAATCTCAACCTGCATCATGACATCATAATTCGACGTGGAACTACATTACGCTTCGTAAGACTCGCCGATTTATATAAGAAAACTTTCTCAAGCTCGGTGAATCTATTTAAAAGTACCGTAAGTTTACAGAATATTCCTCTGTATACAAAACGAGTCCTAACCAAACCTCTCGCGGCCACGTCTCACCCAGTGTGAGCTAAACAAACTTAACCCGACTGCGACGGAACCAAGGTTGATATTAGCATAGTGCCCGTCTACCCCATCCTATCGTGGAGAAAGCTCTTTACTTTTTCAAAAGTCAAAAAAGTTTTACAACAAATTTTATATTGGTACCGGGAGAATGGGGATTCGGGTGGAGCAGTAAATATCAATTTTCAAAAATATGTATGGCTCTAGACATGCGTAGTGTGCAGATCTGAATATTTAGAAAATTGCCAACCCTCCTTTTAGCCATATCCTACCCCTCCCCAATCCATTCAGTCTAAGAACATGACCCGATTGAGTATGCCATAATATAAATATAAGCAAAAAAGACTCTAAAAATTGATTTTTTTAAAGAGACACAACGTTTTTTCTACCCTTTACAAATCACATGGGAAGCCATGTAGTAAAACCAGTTTTATAAAACCCATAATTCTTAACTTTTACCAAAAAATTGCGATATCATTAAAATATTGAATTTCTGTTTTAAAATCTAAATAAAAAAAAAATACTTGATCGCACTCGTTTGTTCATAATGTTTAAAAATATCATAACTAACTGCAAAATAATGTATTTAATATGAGGGTGATTTGAAAAGTTTGATAAACAATGAAGTTAAACCTATTATTTCTGAAAAATTATGTTTTATTTTTCAACCTTGTCTTTTTTGAGGTCATGTCTAGCGACTTTCCTATCTTTAAAATTCTTTAAAAGAAATCTCCGTCAAGTTCTGCAAAATAGTCGTTGGTAGCATACATTTTCTCCTGATTCTAAATCTTATTATTTTGGTAATAGTAAAAAGTGGATGAGACAAGATCCGAAGAACATGGCGAATGTGGAAACAGTTCGAATCCTTTATCATGCAGGTTCCCTTTTGCAAATGCCGACCTTTCGGTCAGCGTAATTTTGTAGGAAAAGAGAACTTTCGCGCGCCTTTTTAGGCCACTTTCCCTTCATTTCACCTTTTAAACAATGATTCAATAATCCGGAAAAAGTTTGCTGTCGTGATCTTGCTTAATTAATCAAAATCAAATACGATTATTCCTTACGAATTAGTCCCAGCCCAATAAAACAGTTTATTTTTATTATTTATTTTTATCATTTGTCTATACTCGACATTATCATTTTTAGTATAACTCCTGATGAAGAAAGCACCGCTTTTAAAACATGTAGATATACTTATATTTATAAAGTGGTGAATACAAAGTATATTATTTAATTCATTTATTAAGAAAACCGTAATTATGAAATTGTCAATGCTACCGACTGGCTCTTTTTGTGTCGATTCACTAGGCGAAGTCCAAGATTTTGACTATGGTGAGTAGTGATGGATCCAAGTCTAGTTAAAAGTTAAGAATCGTTGAAAAAAATATTACTAATCCCTGTTTTAGTCCATTCATTTGCGTTTTTTGTTCAAGAGTCAGCAATCGCGGTATCCATCGTGCAAATAGCCCAAAAATTCATGTAGATCTTTATGCTTTAATTCAGATAAGATATCTGAGAGCTCAGTTATCTCGTGCACATGCACTTGACGATAATAGATTTTTTCAATGATTTCCTTAGTGGCGGCCTCAGTAGGGCGCCCGTAGCGCGGTTAATTGTTTGCGCTCATACAGCCCTCGGTGAAAGCCATCAACCCAGTAATAAACGGTCTTCAAAAATGCTGGGACTCAAACGCGGTTTTCCTACGCTATCTATGAATCGTACCTGACCAAAATTTTGTCAGACCTTGTTCTATGAATAATACTTGCCAACGGTGAAAATAATTTTTAATTTGTGGTATCATCTCGTATAAATTTACCCAACTCTTCAAACCGGCCTCGTCCTTATCAACCAATAATACAATATTCCTATCGCCAACATATTTTTTTCATTTGCTAAATCACATTTGTATGGGATTTCTTTTATAGCTTGTCTCATAAAAATAATGTCCATCCGAACCATAAGAGACGTGGTTTGGAGAATAAAACATCTTTCATAATATGACATTTCTTTCACGTGAATATA
Organism: Halesus radiatus; assembly: GCA_022606495.2. Classification (NCBI taxonomy): domain Eukaryota; kingdom Metazoa; phylum Arthropoda; class Insecta; order Trichoptera; family Limnephilidae; genus Halesus; species Halesus radiatus. The sequence goes on along the minus strand of JAHDVE020009491.1, from coordinate 104,886 downwards.
TTTACATTCATTGGAACGACAAAATCTAATAAAAAAGATTTCTCCACAGCAGTTGTCGAGAAATGGTTGACATTTCATAGAAATAAATGAAGAAAGAAAAGTTGTTTTCACGGGGGAATATGCGAAGAAAATCAGAACATTTTAGATTTATCAGAATATATTCTCACTGTACTCGAAAAATTTGGCAGAGAAAACTAATAAGGCAATTTAGGGTATAAATAATCTGTCTGCTGCTCTTTTAAATGAGTGTTTTCTTTATTCTATTAGAGATTTTCTCCAAATTCATACACTTTTCAGAATGGATAAGTGATGGCGTAAGTACTGTCTGAATCTTTGACACTGCTTCATGAATACTTCAAAGCTCCATGGCTCATGGAGGTTGCGAGCAGCAAAGAGTTGCTTTGATCTGGACGAAAGTTGTTCGCTTTATTATAAAGCGAGTTTCGTTGTTTAATTCATGGGTTTAAAAAAAAGCTACAATAAACATGAAATTTTATAACAAAGGATTACATCAAAATATAAAAGTACTTTACAATAATAATAATATACTTCATACATAGCATCCAGAGTGGAAGATACTCTCAGTATCGCCCTGGTGAAAGACCACCATTCAGATTTGAAACGTAGCTTGAAATGGCTTTTAGCCGTGTTTGGTGACCAGATCTGAATAGCCAGGTATTTCCCCACCTTCCTCTTTCCCTTCTCCTTCACCATCCCAATACCTTCAGCCTCACAATATTCCCCAATTGGGAATGGTATAGTCTCACTGGCTCCAGACGGTTGGGAGCAGTTAGGTCTCTTGTGCGGTATTCATATAAAAAAAAATCGGAAACTCGCGATTCAAACGAGAAACTGGTGAATCAACGTCACACATGAATTCGATTTTGTGGCAAAACTTATTTGATTTGGGCTATTGTTTTCGGTTAAATCGAAACCCGAAGATGTAATTTTTTAAGTGGAAAAGTTTAGAAAAAGGTTGTAATCAGCTGTTTGTTGTTTTTTAAAATGCGTCGAAACGAAGACCCCGCTCCAATAGTTCATTAACACCAAAGTTTACGATAAAATGCAAAAAAAAACAGAATACTCAAATTGAAAAAAAAAATTTTTTGTTTCTCCATATGTTGTAGATTTCCCAGCTTCCCGTTTAAACCACAAATTTCCGGATACCGTGTATAATACTATATTCGATCAAATTTAAAACCGTACATTCCATTATTAAAATAGAATACTACCGCGCATAATTATCAACATTTTCATCGTAATAAAATATTAAACGTACACATTTCATTATAATCATAATGTGAAACATGAAAAGCGTACTTATTTCATTCCAGAATAACAAAATTATTCTAATTGGGACGCTAAAATTCCTCATAATTTTCCCATCCAATATAAATTAGCTTAAAAACTTCGCCTTCCAAAATCTCTCTCCTACGATGGAGCTGGCGGGGGTGGAGAGTGAAGGGCGGAAGGGGAGGGTCAAGGCTTATGACTGACGTCACACGACTTACCCGACATCCCAATTCTTTACTTTGGCAGCTTATCTCATACGGGGATTTTGTACGGGGGTCATCTTCGAATTTAAAAGGTTATTTTTGGAACACTTTCGCCCGGGAAGACTAGTTATTGTTGTCGGTCTGGGTTTAAACAAAAATCTGATTTGGGTATTTGTAAGTAATAATTGCAACTTAATAATCTTTGCCATAATATAGGGACATCCCTAGCATGACGTGCGACAATACAAATGACTTTTTCGTTCTTTTCTCTATCCTATCTATTTCGTTCTATTTCGACCTCTGAGTAAGAATCCATATGTCACCGGTTTTAATTTAATTTAAGAGATGTATGTTATTTCGCACTGGCTCCCGACAATCGGGGTCAAGTGGAACTCTTTCTAGTAACTAATTAACTAACCATCACGCCGTTTCCCCGCAGGGGTAGCCAGAGAGGACGGACCGCCAAACAACTCGATTTTGGCATACACTTCTTGCTTCATTCACATTCATACAATGTTTCATACGTTCTCTTCTGTTATTCCGACTTCTGACATGGCCCGACTTAAGTATTTGATTCACTTGATCGTGCCATGTCTTCCTCGGATGTCCCCAGCTTCTTCTTCCAATCACATTCGCGTCATACATTCTTCTTACACTCCTCTTTTCGTTCATTCGCTCTACATGCCCAAACCATCTAAGCGTCCCTTTCTTGATCTTGCTCACTACGCTTACATCAGCCTTGCATTTTTTACGAATTTCAACATTTTTCATACGATCATTCATGGGTTTACCCCACATTCGTCTCAGAGATCTCATTTCTACAGCATTCAGTTTACTTTCATCCTTCTTCTGCCAATTCCATGCCTCACTGCCATACATCAGGGTTGGTATCAGCATTCCATTGTGGACTGCTAGCTTCGCTTCTTTGAACAACTTTTTGTTTGCGTCTTTCTAGTAGGATATTTCATGCAAAAAAAATCAATAATAATATTAACCTTCGCACGATTAGTTAAAATTTAATAAATAAAAATCGAAGTTATATTATCTCTGACTATCCGAGTACTTCGGAGATGTGCAATTGTTTGAAAACAAGTATCAGTTTTAGTAGAAATTTTAAGGTAGACAAAGCCAGCAAAACAAAAATAAATCAAACATATTGATGCGGTTGAAACAAAGCATTTTTTAACAGTCGCAATTTTTTTAAATCGCTTGATTGTTTTGTATGCTAGTTTTTAGTGGAAAAACGTAAACGTTTCTTTAGAATAGCAGAAATTGTAAAAATTGTTCATAATACGGTGGCATACTTCACGAACTAGAGCCGGCTAAAATGGAGTTGTTTAAAACAATACAATGAGGGCGGATTGCAATACTTTGAACAACAACGACTCATTACTGAAGTTTGCCTGGCGACAATAAGACGACCGAGTAGGAGAATCGTAGCATTTGAAATCACAACCCTCTGAAGAGCGGTCCGTAGACCATTCTCATGATCGGATGCCAAACTTCTTAACAATGTCCAAGGATTTCCAAGGAAAAAATAAAATAAAACAATTCAAATTTTCTGTCGGAACTGATCGGCCCCACTCAAACAAAATCACCAACTTTCAGAAATGAAGCGATTTGACCTGATGCCTAACAACAACCCAGAAATAAAGAAATGGAAAGAAAAAAGCGCAACTTTTTCACATTTAATAAAACTGCAATTCAATGTTTTTATAGGTTTTTGTTACAGCTTAATAAATAAAAATAATTCTTTCTGTTCAACACACGGCAATAAGGGTGTGATAATCTCGTTATTGTTCTTCACATGAACAAATAAATACGTCATGCGGAAAAACAAAGCGGCGGGGAGGGTTGCCGCAGTGCTATAATGCCGCTTGTCGAGATGACACATTTACGATTTACTACGAAACATCGTTTGTTATATGTACTACTATGTATTCGTTTTTTAAACATTAAAATACGAATTGCATGTGTTTATAAGTCATTCTAGACAGTTAACCCAAACTCGAATAAGTATTAATTGATATTTTGTTTAATTTGAATAACTATATTTAATATTTTCATTTTATTTTAAACGAACAAATGATCCTAATATAAGGCTAGTTAATAAAGTAAGGAGAATTATTTATTTACACACTCTTAAGTATATTCACGAAACCTAAACAATATAATTACTTAAAATAATTCAGAGAGTTAGCAAAACCATTAAATTCATTGTCTTAAATAGCATTCACGTTATTATAAAATAATTAAGGAAACATCTGACGTGGGAAAAACAACATTCGACTGTAAATACCTTACAGAATAGAGAATTTTAAATTAACACAATTATTTTCCTGGCAAATCGGTTTTACCGGTAATACATCATTTTGAACACAGTCAAAATTAAAATTGGGTGTGAGTAAGTAAAATCATAATAATAATAAGTAAGTCATCTGAAAGGGGCCTAACCATAGTTTGAAAATGGCTTTGAACGCCGAAACAGTACAAACAATAATAAAGTAATTTAAATATATTATAGGTTGATTCACATCTACCAGCACCGCGCAGTGCAGGCACGTAAAGTCGCAGGCGCGGCAAAATTAGTTGCTTGCATTATGTATACTATGCACTGGTGCAATCATCAGTATCTTATGGAATAATCGGATGGGGGGGGAATTTATAATACTTACCTTAAACCACTTGAAACATCTCAAAAATAAATACTAAAAATAATGTTATAGAAAGTATCTTCCTCTCCATGCAACTATTCCATGAGGCTGAACTGTTAGATATAAGAAAAAAAATTGTTTACTGTGTCTAAAATATGTATTTTCACTACAAAAACTATTCCCAAAAAACGAAAATCGCTCTAGTAACAGGATAAATAAGTACTTGAAGTACCTTTGTGTAAAACTAGGCTTGTGCAGAGACGTGCTTTTTTTATTGCTCCTAAAATTTTTAATGTTCTATCTACAAAATGTAAGTGTCCACATATATCATCTTTAAACAAATACAAAAATGACCAAAACCCAAGATATCAACCTTTTCCTGCTATAATTGTATATTTTCCCCACTTTTCTTTATTTGTTTTTCGATTTGTTTTCTTTCCAACTTAAAATCTTTTATTTAACTTACGTTCAACATCCATGTATCAATACAAATAAACTAATATACTGCAACTAACTGATACCAGGTATACCCACGCACTGGTTTTGCCTATGTGGGATTTTTTGTTTTATATACATTACACATAGGTTGTTCAGATGTTTTTATAATTTAATGTAAAAAAAAAAATGTTTATAATCGTAGTACCTTGTTTGGGTGAATGTATGTATCAAAAAATGAATTAATAAATAAAAAAATAAAATTTACGGACGGTGTAATTTGAATACTCCCCTCTGTGCCGTGCCTTCCACTGTACGTGTCTATACTGCACGATGCTGCTAGATGTGAATAGACCTTAAAACGTATGAGCTATTTATTGGAGATTGGCGAGGCATCGTGGTGATCGATTTTTGGGATCATGCCGCTTCTTCTTCTTTGAGTCAATGTTTCAGATTGTCATAGTATTCATCATCAAAGATATACAATGATGATGGAGAGTGCAAGACTGTCCGAAACGTTGGTTAAATAGGAGGAAAAAATGATTCTTTAACCGTGAAATTCTTAAATCATACCAACAGAGAGACAGTTTTGCATTTAACAAAATTTGGTAGGCTAAATTGAAATTTAATTTAAGTACTTACTCCACACAACCTTCTGTTCGCCCGAGTACGAATGGAGGCCATTTGTTTTATCCATATTAAAACAGGTCACCTTATACCAAGTGATCTCAAAACCCAAATTCGGCCCAGACGCAAACAAAAAATATTCACGTGGCATACAATAATATTGTGTGTATAGAAGACCACCCCTTTATTTGGATCACTTATTTTTATTCTAAATGTAAAGTTTAGTTTCTAGGGATGAGATATCGGTAGCTTTTCCTTCCTCTTGGGTTTTGGATTCTGAACTTTTCCCTTCTCTTTCCTTTCTTTCTTTTTGGGAACTTGGCAATTTTCCCAATGTCTTATGGATATTGACCCATTCCTTATACACATACCAAACTTTACTATAAAATAATAATCATAAAAACGTTTCAAAAGAGCCGTTTCACAATAGGTACTCTAAAAATATTCCTATGTGAGCTCTGACTTCATGAAAATTGGACAGCTTTTTTACTTGTAATATCTGGTCAACCCTAGTTTTTCAGTTTGCATCGTCATTTGCGTGAACAACGTCGGTGAGCTCGAGGGTTATAGAAGTAATTAATAGAGACCCCCCTAGCCAGGACAATTGATCATTTGGTTGTTGTATATTTTTTATGGTACATTTTAATGTGATATTAAGGGTGTAGTTTGTTGAAGATTATTGATTGCGATTGTAGGGGAACATTAAGATTACATTTACAGAGATGAAGGATTGAGAACGCCTGAGAAATATAAGAAAATAACAGTAAATACTCGTTTGATAGTAATCGATGTAGAAATTTTGAAGGAACTGTAGAATTTGGCAGCCACCTCTGGTCGGGAGTCCCAAAGTATCTGAAAAATCCTTGACTCTGTGCAGAAACGGGCGGTCCGTTTAATAGATTCGCCTATCTTAACAAAGGGGGTTGCAATCTTTGGACCACAGACGTCAGGTGGAAATGCTGTACTTGTTCTACCGTTATTTTAATGGAAGATTCTTTGAGGAACTAGCGTCATTGATCCCTTCGGCACCGGTGCATAGTCGGGAAACACGCCAAATGCGCGCCCAACGTTTGCAGACGGTTGACATTTGTCACATGAGAACGGGTCGCTTCTACAACTCGTTCTTGTGTTCGACAACTCGGCTGTGGAATGATCTGTCGGCCTCTGTGTTTCCTTCTTTCCTGTGACCTTGGGGGAAATTATTTCCCTAAGGGCCTCTTGTGTGGAGTTACTGTAAAAAAACGCCTACACGCTAAAAGTAACATTACTACTACTGCTAATATTGAATCCAATATGGTCACAAAAAACCGAGAGCTGCTTTCGACTATTAAGTGCATTTCCTTCATCTCTGGCGGCGGAGAAATCCAACCTCGTGACATAATGCAATATTAGATTACGGCCGGGAGCAGTTGCGGGGTGATATCTTTCCACGTACCTTCCACTCATCTTCCGAGCTTCTAAAGCGGAGTGCGGGTGTTATTTATTTATCGCGGTTATGTCATAACAGCAAAGGTCTCAGAGACAAGACTTTACTGGGAAGCTTGACAACTATTGTGAAATTAGCTTTATGGAGTATGTACGCTTCCCTTCTCCCTGCGATATTGCTATTCACAATTTGTATTTTTGCAAACATTACAGTGAAGAATTCAAGTGACTTTCATTTTTTTTAACAATGTTTACATAACTAATTTGAATTAGAATTTTTTTTTTGATAGATATCGGTGGTGTTTGGGATCAACCTGGTAACTGCATTATTGGATATTTTCAGGTAAGTGAAAACGGTTACTGATACATTTCTTTCGATTGATAATATCCCGATTTATGTATTATATTTAATTTGAAAACGCCTAAACCTCATGATCACGTGATGATATGTGAACAATCATAACGGTTAGGTCAAAACATGATTAAACATCTTAATATGTTAACATGCCGCTTTGCACTTACCAGGTTATTCTCAAACACCATCGAATGTTTTCACTTAAAAATGGCCTAACTTCAAGCGATAATACTATTTTGCATCAGATAACGTCGCATTGTTGTCAATTTTACAGCGATGGCATTTCAAACGGAATCATATGACGTCATCGTCAATCCGTTCCGTTTCAATCTGTTTTATAATCATTTTTCAAAATCGTTTTTTTTAAATTCAACGCATACCGTAAAATTGTATCATTTTTTTTTGTCAATATATTCATAAGTAATAACACTATTTCTTCTAAAGGTGCGAAATCACTTTGTGGCATCATCTATATATATATAAAAATCAATGTAAGTTTGTTTGTCCTCGATGTTCTCGAAAATCACTGTGCAAGTTTCGCTATAAATAGCACATTTTGTTTTTATTCGTGCCGGGAAAGTTTAGAAAGTAGTTTGAGTGAAATCCAATATGTAAAACTGTTGCTATAACGTTTAAAAGTTAGTATGAAAAAACATTGAACCCGCCATGTTTTTTTTAGGTTAGCTCATATATATAACATTCTGGTTAGCTACAGATTGTATATTCAAAAGAAGAGGGGTTTTTTGGGTAGATTATTTTCAAAATGGAAAACACCTACTTAAGAACTTTATGATTTACATATATTTTCAAAAAATAAACGTTTGGAATGAAATAAAATGAATGTTAATTTATTTGGAGATAGTTTCTTTCGCTGTCACATCAATTATGATACCCTAATGACAAGCAAAAATTCACAATTTCATAAATTTATTCCAATTCCCGAGCAAGGCCGGGTACACATCAGATAGAAATTAATAAATTAATAAGAATTACTTAGTTAAAACCAATATTTTTAATATATAAATATCTAATAGAAGCAATGTTTCCCTCATCCGGATAAACAATATACTAAAAATAATAACAATCTTCCGCTGACTGTGATGGTGGTAGGAGATTTTAAAATATGGTCAGGTTATTCGTAACCAGGGAATATTTGTCTTTCATATATCAACTTACACAGATATCCTGTCGCATGAACTTTGCGGTAGGCAGACACTTTAACTTACCATATAACTGCTTGAAGGTGGCGGCGGATAGGTGAGATGAGTATTATTATGTATTATGTCCGATCATTAGCTCGAGAGGTAGGTACGATTGCGTCTCGGTGTTGAGTGATCCACTGAGTGAAGTGTGCGCAATTCTCACCTGACGGTGAATCCGATTTCATAACTCCATCAATCATGGAACATGGAACCCGTATTATGCAAACCGATTAAGTTAATTTGTACATTTGATATTTAGGTCGAATTCACATTTAAAAATAAATCACGAAAGACTTCATTAGCAACACGCTAGAGTAACCTACATTTTGTATAGACTTGTAATTTTTATTGGCTACATAATGCGATAGTTCTTGCGGTGTAGGTTAGTACATATCTTCTATGAAACCTTCATACTTCGTACCGTGTCCTTTGCATGTTTGTTGGTATGATTTTTTTATTATGAAGTAGTGGATATGATTTTCACTCACACGTCGATATAGGTATTCGCGTACCAATGTGCAAAAGCTGCTACCTACAGTGTACTGCATTAAGTAGGTCGTGATTTAAGAGGAATGCAGTGTCATAATATGTGATTAAATTAAATGTATTCAGAGACGAGGAATCACTTATCTAAAGCAACATAGTTATTGAACTAATCCGCAACACTACCAGCATGAATACTTCTTCCCCCAAACCTCCCAAATTCGTTCCATCTAGTAGATCATATGAACATTTTAAATGGACTACATAATTACTAGATGACACAAGATGGAGGCTTAACTATACTCACCGTGAACTTAATCTATTCCACGAGAACTTTGTAACACAGTGCAGTCTTGGTAATGAAAGCCACAAGAAGGCCAAAAAGATTAGCAAAGACATTACGCTTGAATTCACAAGGATTGAATTGAAGGAACAACTAAGATTACCGGAATAAATTAAGTATGGGACTATTGGTTAAATTAATTTGGTTATTAATAATGTTTAAATTTTATTTTTGGTATTTCTTGGAATATCTTCACCGCTCGATATAGTAACGAGTTCTGTGTAATTGTAATCTCTTTCGAAAGTGAAACTTTATTTCAGGGTGGTTATATTTGTGTAGATGTTTATTAATTTTTCGCATAAATTCCGAACTTTGTTCGCCGTTAAATATTTTTAAAAGAAAAACTTTTACATTTAAGTAAAGGATTTGTTTAAAAGACAAAACATTTAGCTCTTTTAATATTAGTTAAACTTTTTTCGTCTTAAAATTATTCTCATGGTTTGGTTTTGCAAAACTCCTCTTTTGACAGAAACGAAATAGTACAATAATGAATATCAGGAACAATGACGGCATTAAATATGGTTTTAAAGGATTCTGCAGAGACATATCTTCCTATCCTTCAGAGTAATGAAACTTTTTTAGCGATTTTATTTATGGCATTACCCATATTTAGAGATAAAATCAGTCTGGAATCTTAAATAACACACAAATATTTTATTTCGGATACTTCCTTCAAAATTTCTACGTCGATCATTATCAAAGGGGTATTTACTTTTATTTTATTTTTGATATTTATAATTTCGTCTTTGTTAAGTTTAATTTATTATTTTTAAGCCAAAGATCTTTATTGTCGAGGTGATAGTTTAGTTGACACATCTCCATATATCAATGCATCATCTGCGAATTATCTCATAATCAAACGATTCAAGGCAAAATAAGACATATGGGGACAAATTGACTTATTTATTATGACATAGAAACAAGGTCATTTAGACAATTTTATGTATATTGTGAATACAACATTAGTAGGATAGGAAATCATTAATTATTATTCGGCAGCTGTTCCTCTTGAATGAAAACAGTAAACACCTATTGGAACATTGCCCACTAGGTACGTAGGTACCCAAAAACTGTTTTCGTCTTACAAGCATGATATAATAACTAAACATATGTTGTACACAATACCGTATTGCGGTTAAGCGATCGTGCCGTCTTGGCGTAAGGTTCGCATCCAGGTCCGCGGGTTCAATCCCCTAAAAGTCACCCATCTTTACATAAACGAAATAAGCTCTGAAATCATAAAGATGGAAGCATGATGAAATCAAATACTACCTCATGATTCATAATATGAAAAATATTCTCGTATTTTAACATCAAAGTAGAACGATTGTATGTTCCACAAAAAGAACTGTTGACGGATGAGGTCTGACGTCATAAAATTAGCACAGGAATTTATGCCTAAAATTTCTCGAACACGCAACTATTTTCAGTTCGCAACATAAATAATATTATATACATACATATTATTGATATATTAACAATGTGTGTACAAAACGTGAGAATATTACAAAAAGTGACCAAGTCAAGATTCCTGTTCGTTGGTAGACTAAGACTGACATTCTTGGCATCGGTCTAAACTCACAACTTCGAAAGTCAATTTTTTTATTTACGTATATGAAACAAAATATACTTTATTTTACTTTAGTCTGCTTCCATGCAAAGAAAATCATTTTCAATCTGCCAAAAAAAAAACAAGGACTTTGACATGGCCACTTTTAGTTGTATGCTCACGAATTGCATGATTATTTTATCCCTTAGCAGGCACGCACTATAAGTATAAAAGAAAAATAACAGTCGTAACAACACCTGCCTTTTAAACGGAGTTAAAAAATAAGTGACAATCATCATTATTATATATACCATTTGAAAATATTTTAAAATGTACCATGTTAAATATAAAATATTGTCAATATGTATCTGCTAACAAACTACAAAAGTACTTAGTCGGTTTAAAATATTAATAAGGAGAAAAAAAAAGAAATCGCATTAAAGTACTTTAACCATAACTAAATAGAAGATTAGCTGGTATTATAATTTTTTTCTGACGTCGTAGACAGGCTGCGAAAGGATTTAGTATTAAAAGTCTTTAATGAAAGCACGCGTTAAGTGTTTTCGTTAGAACAAAGCGTTTTTTCTCTATTATTTTTCCTTTAAAATAAATGAATTATTATTTTTTACTACTATTAATTAGTTTTATGAAATTATGAACTTAATTAGATTTAACAAGAACTATGTAGGATAGTATTATTTAATAATTAATCAAAACCAATTTTTGAAAGCGCAATGACAAAATGAGATATTTAGGTCGATCTAGCTAGCTATATTTCTAGATGCCCCTACGTTAGAGGGGGGGTTAGCTCTAACTTTTTAACTCCGCTACCCGTTGGACTTAGTGGGAAGCGACATGACCTACTCTATAACTCTACCGTAATACTATCTCTCGAGCTCTCCGCTGACACGTTCGAATAAACCACCTTATATAATTATGTTGTATTTAGATTCTGATGTGGAATGGTAAGATTGGCCTTTGCACTGGGAAAATGGACAAAAGATAGAAATTTTAGTAAATTCTGTAAACCGGATAACTGAGAGTAGATAAACACTTAAGGTTTTCCTTTCCAAATAATATAACAAAAACACACACGTTTTTAACATAGGCACTTGCACTTGTGTTAATGAAACATATGTAGTTACACAATAAAAGTTCAATTGATAAATGCACATTATTGATTTAATCACATGCTTACCGAACATCTCACAATAATGCATACAGTGTTAAAAACATTTTTAGATTATAATACATTAACTGTAAAAAAAATGCCTTTATTTTTTTCGTAGTTTTTACAAAAGAACATCATAAAAAAATTATTGTTTTTTTAAAAATTCGTAAATATGAACCCAAATAGTCTGTGTGTAGCATACGTATTAAATAAAACAGTCACTTTGTTATAAACTGTGAATATTTTAAGGCCAACCGGTTTCCCTTAGATCAAGCATAGATACAAGCTTAGATCAAGTGGTTTATAATTTGGTTGTTTTATTTAATTTAATGTCCAACCAAAAAGTGATTACTGCTTATGAAAACAGTAATATGTACGAGTATAAGTAATGGAATACAAATTCCTCAAGCAATGTAATAATTGTGAAAGTACATAATGGAAATTTTGAAGTTATATACATTGTAGTTAAGTGAAAAAGATAGAAATAGCGAAGAATTTAGAGAAATAAAAATAGTATTTTAACATTCAAATCATTCATTATTTTACTTCTTTTACATTGATATTTTATTAGTTGTTTTATTAATTTATTTTAGTAAAATATTAAATGTGCGAAGAACAATAAAACTGCTGTGTTTTTGTAATAGTATTATAATTTCTTCAAACGATTGATAACTTTGTGGCGTCATTATTCAATTATTAGTTTAGTATTAGCTTGATGTGAATAAAGTACATCGATAGTCTTTTTGGTTATTGTATTTTCGTACTTTTGGATATTATTTTTATCTTCGAAGTTATATTTCGGTTTCTAATGATTAATTATTTTTATTGAGATTTAAAAACCTCATTTTAATATTTAATCATTGTAGAAAATAATATTAAAATAACCTAAATGAAACATGAAAACGGAAAAAAATTACAGAAAATAAAACGATTTCAGTCGCATCTGGGACTCGAACCCAGGACCTCTACCAATCCGGGGCAACCGCTTAACCAACTTAACTAATGAGACCAGTTCAATTTATGTCATTTTCATTGATATCATATCTCAAATTCAAGATTTGTCAATATTATTCTCCGTTTTTGATCCCATATTATTGGCAGCTATCTTTATAATGATTACAAAGTTCTTAACGAATACAATTGCAAACTAGACAATGTCTCGGATTAATAATCTTTTTGTTTTCTGTCGTTTTTTTTCCGTTTTCATGTTTCATTTACAATAGGTTATGTGAATGTTATTTTCTACAATGATTTTATATTTCGGTGTTTGTAGAAAAAATATTTTACGAATATCAAATAATTTAGATTCTTTGTACAATATGTCAGTTGAAAATATTTCATTTCAGTTAAATATAACTTAAATAATTAAAAAATACATTAAGTGCACCGCTCTGTCATATTATACCATAAACGATGGATGGACGGAAAAAAAATATTTTCAAATTCTCAATATCGAGAACTTCTTTAAGTCTATAAAAAAGCAAGATATTTTAATTTTAAAATGCTATTAATAAGATATTGCCAAATCAGATTTATTTGTATCAATACATATACCAAAATATTTTATATTTTCAACTTCAATGAGTTCATTGCACAGTGAGCATGTTATTGTTTGTTTTTAAAGCTTTAAAGTAATTTTAATGAGGTATAGCATCCTATACAAAGTGCCTTCGGGAAAATGGTCTGCGACTCGTGCTTTTAGTATTCATTTAATGCAAAATATTTCAACTTGTTTTTTTTTTTAATTCGATTTTCTCCAGAACTTGCAAAGAGTATAGTATTAAAATAGTAAAAATAAAAAAATAAAAAGGTAAAGCAATTGGAACGCACATATGCGCTGTCTATGTATGGGAAATACTTGTTGTATTGTTTTCATAAAAGGTTAGATAAAAAGTTTTGCACTAGTTTAAGTAGAGTCTGTTACATTTAAGCCATGTTGAAACGACTCCAATATATTTATTGCTGTGCCATCAGCGTAAGAAAACAAATTTCCAAGGGTTACAACATTACATGAAAAATGATTTAATGTTACATTTACTCTGTATTAGAAATGACCGTTATTCCTGCCCCTTTTGGAACCGGCTTCTTTAGGAAGATTTTTTCTTTGAAGTTTTCTAGCAACCCCTTTATTCTTTTTGGGGAACTGGTTCCAAAGTAACTGGATAAAGAACCGGTTATCGGTCTCCAGTAACTAGAATCACAGTGACAACCCATTTCATTTACCAACCTTCTCTATTATGTATTTCCCATACATAGACAGCGCATATGTGGGTTCCAATTGCTTTACCTTTTTATTTTTTTATTTTTACTATTTTAATACTATACTTTATGCAAGTTCTGGAGAAAATGGAATTAAAAAAAAAAACATGTTGAAACATTTTGCATTAAATCAATACTAAAAGCACGAGTCGCAGACCATTTTCCCGAAGGCACTTTGTATAGGATGCTATACCTCATTAAAATTACTTTAAAGCTTTCGAGATAAACATGATGAAAAAAAAATAATAGCAAGTCTTGTGACATTCTTAAAATATAGGCAGGCAATAAGCCCGCCCATGGCATACGAGTATATTATTATGCACAAGATGTGGATGCTAATTAAAAAAATAATTTTGTGATCATTGATGTGATGTAGCATGGAAATAATTGTATAATATTTTTTAATAAATGTGGTTGAAACAAAGTTTGATTGTTTCATTTGATAGAAATAATTGTGTTTCAATCTTAAAGTTTTCATTACAAAGTAAATAATTTCAAACATAAATATTTATATTCCGTAGGCCCACGTAGAGTTGTATTAATCATTGCTAACCTACGCATCCCCCGAATCAGAGACAGTTTGTAAAGGAAATTTTTCCTCATTAAAACACAATACGCCCCAGCATTCAGCCCACACCAAGAATACTAACGAAAGCTTACAATAATTAGCCCTCCATTGTTCAATTTAATATCCAAAGTAATCTCTTTCATTCCCTTTATATTTCATTATTACCCTGCCTGATTTGGAAATTCATTATTTTAACATTTCATAAATATGATGTCGTAGCGTTTAAGATTTTGTAATGAATGTTTGAGATATTGTAGAAATACAGTTTCTTAACATAAGATGGCAATAAAATCATTAAATAATGATAATACGCACACGACGTAGAAGAACGACCTTTAAAATAGACATATTTCTTGAAATATCTCCTTATTTACACACTATGTACTCGTATATACTTTGATATTTTTGATACTTTTATAATATTAATATTTTTGTAATATTAATGTTTTTATAATGTTGATATTTTTATTATATTAATATTTTTTACAATGTTGGTATTTTTAAACTATTCATATTTTTATAATATTGATATTTTAAAAATATTGGTATTTTTATAATGTTGATATTTAAAATGTTGATATTTTTAAAATATTGATATTATTATAATATTGATATTTTATTATATTGATATTTTTATTATATTGATATTTTTATAGTATTGGTACTTTTATAATTTTGATATTTTTTTATGATATTCATATTTTTATAATATTATTTAAATCGGTGTTTCAAAATTGGACTCTAGTATCTCAATAACAAAACTGTAATGCTGTTTCCATTATTTTTTTATTTTAAATTTTTTTTCCCAACTTATGTACATTGATCACAACGTGCATGCGCCTCTATATTCTAATTTTGCCCTACATTTGTATGATGATTGTTATTTATCGTTGTATTGTATTATATTGTTGAAATAAACTCCTGCTAACAAGCTACTTGCAGTGGCTTAGCGGGTATAAGTTCCCACTGCATATAATTAATATTATATAATAAAAAAATAATAATATATATAATAATAAATAAAAAAAATAAATATCAATCCAAACAGAAAGTTTGACAAACTATAAAATAAATGAATTCAAAAGTTCGAGCTCTCATCTGAGAACTTTGGTTTGATCAGATGAAACCTTTTCACTCTAACCTAAAAAAAATGTGAAGTATCAAAACTGTCATTACATGAATAGTGAAGATTTTATGTTTTCAACCCATTGATTAATTTACAGGTTTTTGTTGAAAATTTAGGTCCGGTTGGATAAACCTGGGTTTAGTTTTTTTTTTTAATTTCGGCTCTGGTAAAATGTGAAAAAGTTCTCCCATTTTATTAAATTTGCTCAAAAATCAACCGTATTATCCATCACATATCCGACTTACAAGAATTTTAGAACATATGTCCAAATCACGGTATAATGACTACCGTCAGTGCCGATTAGCTTAAACGTCTTTTAATGATCATTTGCTGTCGTATAGCGCTAATGGGAGGGTAAAAGTATATTTACAATTCTGTAGAAATTTAACAGATAGCAATAATAATTATCTGTAATTCGAATAAGAAGAAGCTTAGAGAAATTACTCCTTAACTAATATTTATTATCATCAAATATCTATCACATCTTATACAAGGTATACAGATGAAAACAGCCTTAGAAAATTGGGAGAAGTTCCTATTGAGGAACAAAATTCTTCCACAAGAATGTGCTTCCGAACTCAAATGGGCCAGTTTCTCAATATTCCGCAGTGTTCCATATCGTGTATATGTACATTAGCAGCCACATCCTCTTTAAAAAGATGTAACAAGCGCTTAACAAACTAGCACGTATAAAACTTAATTTTTTTAATGTTTATTTTTTCTTAGGGTAATAAGCCATAAATATCTTAAAACCAATTCTAATTACACATAGGAATATAAATCTAACGCTTTCACGTGATTTTTTGACAGTAGTTTTTTAGAGCCTTGGTGAAGGCATTTTATATAAGATTGTAATAGAGGGCGCATGGTTAATTCCTGATGGGAAAATTAACAGCATGTGTTTAAGCATCTATTAAATATGAAACCGACTACCCTTTCTTTCTTTTGTTCCACACATTAAGTAGTAGAAAAACATCATTCACAACTATCATAGCTGGTCGTCAATTTATATGGGTCGGTCTTAGAACAAAATTTAGGTCATGTGGCAATGAAGTCTATTCAAGCATAAATCATGAAATCAACAATATTTTCCTCTGCCACTTTTGTTTGGTAGTCGAAACAAATCAATTACCTTAAGTAAATGAAACACGTTGTTATAAACCACGAATATATTTTATTTTCACCAAACGGTTTCGCTTAACTCAAGCTTCATCAGTGTAAATATAATAACTGTTATTATATTTACCCTGATGAAGCTTGAGTTTCGCGGTTTTGAGCTTAACGGTTTCGCTTAACTCAAGCTTCATCAGGGTAACTATAATAACAGAATGAACAGATGAAGCTTGAGTTTCGCGGTTTTGAGCTTGACGGTTTCGCTTAACTCAAGCTTCATCAGGGTAAATATAATAACAGTTATTCTATTCATCAGGGTAAATATAATAACAGTTATTCTATTCATCAGGGTAAATATAATAACAGTTATTCTAATCATCAGGGTAAATACAATAACAGTTATTCTATTCATCAGGGTAAATATAATAACAGTTGATATAATAACACACATATGAAACTTATTTCCACTTTTATTTTATTTCTCCGTGACCGGTTTCAGCTTGTTAAAGCCATCTTCAGACTGGTAAAAGTTAATCTTAAACTACGGTTTATATACACAACAAGACGGGAGGACACAGTCAAAGACGACTTAATGGACAAATATAAAGAAAACCCATGTAATAGAATAAATCCCTTGTAGTCTCTCCCCACCCTCCTCCCCCACACTGTTGTGTATATAAACCGTAGTTTAAGATTAACTTTTACCAGTCTGAAGATGGCTTTAACAAGCTGAAACCGGTCACGGAGAAATAAAATAAAAGTGGAAATAAGTTTACATGTGTGTTATTATATCATTATAATGGAATTCCACCATGTATTATCAGTTTCAAAAATAGAAATATTAATAATAACAGTTATTATATTTACCCTGATGAAGCTTGAGTTAAGCGAAACCGGTTGGTAAAAAAAAAATATTCGTAGTTTATAACAACCTGTTTCATTTACTTAATACAATGTTAAACCACAAAGTGATCGCTTATGAAAAAAATCAATTACCATTATATTTGGTTTGGATCTAATAAAACAATCTAGACTACATATGTACATCACGCGATGAAATATTATACATTTTCCATCTGATCATTAAGTTGATTATTTGTGTAAAGTATTTTTATGTATTAAATAAAGCTCAACCTGCTCTTTTTTTAAGTTCAAGAATCTAAGTTAACGTTTTACTAATAGTAATTCGCGTTATAAGAGGAGTTATTCGGTTACTTGCTGTGAGTATTGAACTCGATTTGTCGGACTTTAAGTCAGTTTACCCAGCAGGCTATTCACCACTTCGTAATGCAATTAGGAAGTTCTGAAAACAATCTGCAACTCTACACTAATACAGCAATATTCAATTGTATGTAATCAAGATAAACATAATAACGAACAAACTGAGAAAGCCACAAGAAAGAAAATGTCGCAGATATAATTTCAAGAACTGCAAATAGCTAATAAATGAAAACGGTGTCCATCGTATTTCACCTTCGTTTGCCGTCGCCAAACACAGAGAAGGCGTACCAACAAAATAAACAGAAAAAAGTATGGTGAAGATACCAACGGAATAAACACAAAATTGAAGTTACCCACCAACAAGATAAACATAAAAGGCACATTGAACCAACAATAAAGGCAGCAAATAATAAACTCGCGCGCACTTCCAATTAGCTGATAAGCAGGAATAACACGAGGAGACCGCGATGCGCAGACTTCAGGTCTTCTAGGTTTACTAGGGTGGCCGATCTATGAACATATGGAGAACTTAATCTTCGAATAATGCTCTGCATTTCGTAAATACTGCACGAAATTCTAACTTCTAAGTTCATCGGAGGGGGGCGGTTTATGAATTTATAGAAAAGAGTTGAGGAACAACCAAAACTCTAAGCTTTTTGGGATGTTACTAATTTCACTAGGGTGGACACATATTTCCAATTACGTTACTCGAAGTAAATTTTGTATTACTGTGCATTCACATATAATTCATACATACGAGTATATATATCAATATAATTGCGACATGTTCCAAAGTGGTAGATACTCTCAGTTGCCCTGGTGAAAGACCACCATTTAGAATAGAAACGTTGCTTGAAATAGATTTAGCCGTCTTTGGTGACCAGATCTGATTAGCCAGATACCTTCCTCGTTCGCATTACCTTACACTTTCCCATCTCCTTCCCCTCCCAATACCCTTCAACCTCACAAAACATACCCAATTGGGGATGCTATAGTATCACTGGCTCCTGGTGGCAGGAAACAGTTGGGACTCTTGAACAATGTTCACATAAAAAAATAAACAAAAAATTACAAAAAATATGTTTCTTTGTTCAAATTATTTTATTATTTGCTTTATCGATAAATTTAATTTATAAAATATTTCATATTACGTAGCTTAACGTAGCACCAATTTACTTCGTAGATTTACAATGAGTTTCAAAACTATTGTTGCTTATTCGAAACGAAACACGCGGATTAATGAACATGGTGTCTTATCATATTTGCCGGTAGAATAATGGACATAACAAAGCTTCTTGATAAGAATTGACGGCCTCCTTGGTTGAGTGGTTACGATGCTCGGCTACGAGGCATGGCGTGGGCAAGTATATTTTATTTTTTTAATTGTGTTTTTTCACAATTTATTTGTATTTATTATATTTGCGGCACGTAGATACTTTCAGTATTAAACTGGTGAAAGAGTACTATTCAGAATTGAAACGTTTCTTGAAATGGCTTTAACCGTGTTTGGTGATCAGATCTGAATAGCCAGGTACTTCCCCACCTTCTCCCTATCTCATTTCCCTCCCACTAACTTAATTGGGGATACCATAGTATCACTGGGTCCAGAGGGTTGGGACTCTCGTGCGAAACTAACATAAAAAAAACTCTGTAGCTATCTGTTCGCTGCATGTGGGGATTGAAATCAAACCAGTCTATTCTTGCTTTCAGTACTCTAACATGATGAACCTGACGCTTTGAACTCGGCAACTAACCGTTTCACAAATGTGAAACTCGGCAACTAACCGTTTCACAAATGTGAACCAAACAAATTAAAATATTTTTTCAAGAGCGAAATGACGGTCATGCGAAAAAACAATATAAACCAGCATAATAAAATAATTAAGTACGATAATTTCATTAGAATCTACGATAAACACAGAAGGGAAAAAACTTTTCAGCTTTCGATCAGATTAAATTGAAGGTTCGCTGAAATCTACCTCACTGTATCACGATACTTAAAAACGGATCGAAAGAGTCAACCTTTACTAAAGTCGCTACTCTTGGAAATAGATT
Source organism: Halesus radiatus (assembly GCA_022606495.2). Taxonomy (NCBI): domain Eukaryota; kingdom Metazoa; phylum Arthropoda; class Insecta; order Trichoptera; family Limnephilidae; genus Halesus; species Halesus radiatus. Next base: position 84,804 of record JAHDVE020009491.1, on the reverse strand, counting down.
CCCCAATTAGAATATTTGCGATGTCGCGAAATGGTATTTCTGAACATAAGTACCTATAATAAATCGTTGCAAGAATAATAGTTACAAATTAACAAGAATAACTTTGTTTAAACTACAGTATTTAATATGTAGATATCTACATCTTTCATAAGCAAAGCTCCCCTCATCGGGATAAACAATAAACCTACTAAAAATTACGACAAGTATTTATTTTTTATTCGGCCATTGAGAGGTCTCCGCGCGAGCCGTCTCGCCATAGCACGATCAAACATTCTAGCCATGGTCAAGCCACGGACGTAAGAAAAAGGCGTATTTCGGCATTTCAAGTCAGTTTTCTACCAGACCCCCTTGCCTACGGACCTGCCTGGACCGCAACCGCCGCCTGCTAGCTGCCTTTTTCTGCCGACTTCTGGAAATTTTATTGCTGAGGCAAACCACCTACCCGGCCCTCTACCTGGCCCCAGCTACGACTGAGGGAAATAAAGGAGAGCAGCAAACAATAAACACCTGCCCTTCTCAAGGCGAATTTAAATAAGCAAACTGCAAAAAAGGAATTTAAAACGCCCTTCTCATGACGATTCGTCGAGCAAAGCAGCAAATTCTCCTGATAGAAACAAGCCCCTTTTTACAGTGTGTGTGCTGGACCCCATAACTTTGGAATAGATAAGTAATATAGAGAAACATTTTTATAATTTGTTTTAATGTACGTCTAACTACTTACTTAAAGCATTAATTTTATACTATGTAAAGATGTTTTGGAAAATATTCACCCTTATTATGTGACGAATTTTGTATACAACAAAGAAGGTTATTGTAAAAGTTAGCTCATGACATTTCCATTTTGTGAAGCTTATTTGCCGCTGCACTACTGAGAGCGTTCATGGACAAAGTTTTCAAACAGTTTGTGACAAGATGGTGTCTGTTTTAAACTGAGTTAGGAAACAGAACGTGTTAGCCAGTGTTACTACGTATCACGCGGGATCACTTTTCAAGTCATTTCCCACCTTTAGTTCGAAAGCAATATATGTAGGTTATGCATATATATATATATATATAGGTTATGCAATATTCAATATTAGGTATACACACTTTTCAGTGTATTACATACATAGAATAATAAATGTGATAAGATGGTAGTTAATTTAAATTAATAAAAAGAGATTTGAATACCGCACATGAGTCCCATCTGCTCCCAAATTCCCAACTGTTCGGAGCCAATGAGTGGGGAAGGAAGGTAGATGGGTCAGGGGAAGGTTGGGAGATGCCCGTCTATTCAGATCTGGTCACTAAGAATGGCTTAAGTAATTTCAAGCATCTTTTGATTGTGAATAGCGGTCTTTCACCAGGGCGATAAATAAACTATATGTTATTTTATATGAAATAAATATTATTTTGTTAAATTTGATTCCAATCCGCGTCCTCTGGATCCGTAAATGAGGATCATAATCGATTGACCATGGAGATCGTGATATTAATTATTTGCTTTGGGTTGAGTATGCCAAACCATTATTCGTTATTACCAATTTCACTCATCCTTACGATAAAAAAATAGTAGATAAGTGCAAATGTTATCCGAAGACATTTTTCTGTGAGAGATATCCGACTATAATTTTTATTTATCGAAGGAAGCAATCACTTTGTGGCTGGACATTATAATTGAAATGAAATGTCACATTATTTAATTTATATATATCACATATATTTCTGTATTCGACTGGTTTCGGTTGGACTCAACCTTCTTCAGGAATATACGAGTATATATGTATATATATATACTGTTTATATGTGTAAATTCCTGAAGAAGGTTGAGTCCAACCGAAACCGGTCGAATGCAGAAATATATGTAAATAAAATAATGTGACTTAAAACAAAAACATTCTTCTTTTAAATTAAATTTTTATAGTAAATTGGCCAGGTTTGATGGTTTGTACGATAGCTTCATTGGTAGAGCACATGTTGAGATAGCGGAATGTCCCGATTTCGAGTCCCAGATCACTAACCTGTTTTTTTGTAAAATATAAAATGTTAATTAGAGAACGTGATGAATTATATAAGGTTATTTCGACATATTTATAAAAAAAACTATCTTTTTCAAAACGGAAAATACATTATTAAAAAACAAATAAATTATTATATCAAAGGTTCAATGCAATATTTATGAACACATGAGGATTTGAATTGATTTAACTATTACGGTCTTAATAACAGTATTAGAGAAATAAAAATGAGTTTCCATGAAATTACGCAATCATCGGAGAGTTGATGATATCGCGTGTGGAGATACAGTAATAGTTCATGGCCTGGGGATTTGCGCATCGGGTTCCCGGCGAAGTTCAAAGCCATTTATTTAGGTTCCCAACAAAACAATTCCAAAGTTATTGACGGAAAATCGAGCGTTGGCTTTGGTTTGATTTAATGATTTATTTCACTTATGCTGACAGTTTGAAATAGATTTTGGAAGGCAAAACAGTTGTCCCCCATTTGCGTAAAAGTAAATCTTAACTATAATCGACATTTAAAGGAGAGTCAAATTTTTTCTCCAATTAACCACTCTTAACTACTATTATTCTTAACTTCTTACTATTTTTAACTATTCTCCAATTTACTACTGAATATATAAGTAGCCAAAAAACACGAAGTCATAAATGTGTAATATTTTATATGTAGAACCAAGGTGGGAATGCTCTCCTTGTTCTACCGGTATTTTAATGGAAGATGATCCGAGGAACTAGCGTCATTGATCCCTTCGGCACCGGTGCATAGTCGGGAAACACGCCAAACGCGCGCCCAACATTAGCACACTCTGTGTTTCCTCCATCCTATAACATGGGTCTCTTCAAAACCCAAGTTCACTCCTTCCTATCATCTAAAAGACCCTCCACACAGCATCCCCAAAGATGATATAGACCTTGAGGGAAATTACTTCCCTCAGGGTCTCCTGTGTGGAGTTACTGTAAAAAAAGGCATTTATTCCTAACATAGATGCTATTATATTCCTTAATAACGCACTAGACTAAAGATACCTGTTGAAAGATGAAACTGGTCCAGTAAAAAAAAAAAGAAAAAAAGTTCTAATGGTTTATGATTAAATAAGTCATATTAAAACACTTTTATTTTAGAAGTTCAGAAAAATCGAGATGTACCCCGGTTACATACATAAGGTGATGTCTTTGTTATCTGGTAATGCTATGATTTTAAATGTTGTTATTCATGTAGCTATATCGTTTTAGTGAATATTTCTTATTAGTGAAATTCGATATTTTCTACGAAAAAAAACTAATGAAATTCCAATATAACAAAATCCATAATAATAGCAATAAAAAAATGTTAAAATTCTTAGCATGTAGTAAATCAACTGCTACTACTTGTACACAAGACTTAATATACGTGGTAATTAAAAATAATGTACAATGATATGAAAACCTTTATAGTACCTGGCGTTAGTGTAGCGGATATATGTATACAGTAACATTTTTCGTAAGTACATATTTATTATGTATATTGTGTACAGTGGCGTGCAGTCCACAAAGGCTTAAAAGCTGTGCCCGCCCTAAGAAAAAACAATCGTATGAAGATTATGATATTTTAAGTTGCGTAATCATTCTGTGTCGTCATAATTAATACATTAATAAGAATTACTTTGTTTAAACTACTGTTTTAATATATAAATATCTTCATGTTTCAGAAGCAAATCTCCTGTATATATATTAGTTATCCTGATGACAGGAGCTTTATATATATATATATATATTAGTTATCCTGATGACAGGAGCTTTGCTTCTGAAACATGAAGATATTTATATATTAAAACAGTAGTTTAAATAAAGTAATTCTAATTAATATATATATATATATATATATATATTTTTTTTAAAGAAAGGCATACGTTCTCTGGTTACAAATAACCTGACAATATTTGAAAATCTCCTACTACCATCACAGAAAGCAGAACAGGATGCTTGTATCGTAATGAAGGACTTAGCCAGCAGATGAACTGAACTCACGACAATATATGTACTAACATAAAAATACAGCTGGTTTACAATTAGGTAAATTCAAAATTTTCGGTATTAGAAAAAGCGTTAATATTCAATTAAATATTAGTAATAATGAAACATAAAAAAAAAATAGTTATCTCTTAAATTTATTTACACATTGATAACTATATTTATCATAGCCATAACAATTATTATTATTTTAGTTTTTTATACCTTAATATTTTCCTAATATTATTTATATTGATAATTAAAGTAATTTATTTTTTAAATTAGTAACATAATTTTTTTATTTATTATTTTGTATTTTTTTTAAAAATTATTTATTCCTTTTTAATAATTACTTAGCTACTTTCATCACTTATTATTAATTTCTGTTCATGTTTGCAATTTGTTCTATTTGCTTATTATTTTTCCATACTTGTCATTATTTTAAGTATTTTTTTAATCCTAATGAGGGGAACTTTGCTTCTGAAACATGTAGATATTTATATATTAAAACAGTGGCTTAAAAAAGGTAATTCTTATTAATTTATTATAATATTTATTTATTTAAAAATACATATATGTTTGTACATTTATATATATTTACAAATAGGTAAGAAACTTGCATGATCAGTTTTACAGTTTGCCACAATAATGATAATTATAATTTAGTTGAAAAACTACACGAAGCCTACCTTTTATCATAGAGCAAAGCACGCCATTGTGTGTAATATATATTACAATATACCTGCTCATATTTCACATACACTCGCCATTATATTTAAGGTGGGACCAATTTTCAACGCTTTCACGCTGATGAATAAATAATGCTCAACATAAACAAAGGGTGAGTCACCGCACCCCATTTTATTTCCTACCCCTGAACTTCGTGCTTGATCTTGTGTGGCTGTAAAGTGGGCTAACGTTATTTTTATCGGAACATCTCAATAACGCCATAAAAAAAACGTTTGACAAATCACATAATACGGTCATAAATGGAAGTAAGCGTCGATAATCATTAAATAGGGCAGCTAAACTGCGCTTAAACCTTTGGCAGTAAAAGTTTAAGCGCAGTTTAGCTGCCTCAGTAAATTGCGTATAACGCTAGGAATACACACTGATTGTCAATGTTCCAACAATTTTGTAAATTTTGAATGAAGCAAAAGTAATTCCTGTTCTACAATGTTTTAGCTCATCCTATTAGTAGACTATTAGAGGTGTATACCAATGACAGCACTACCCTTAGAGATTTTTGGCTGTCTCCAGCGAATGCCACGACTTCATGGCTTGCCTATAGCCCCACAAAAACCTTGACTTAAGGGTTCTCTAATAAAATATGTCATCTAGTTAACTGAGGTAAAATATCATTATGAAATCAACGGATTTTTGGAGTTATTCTGAACAATGAGAAATATTATTGGTTAAAGATCAAACTTTATATTAAAAAAATATATGCAGTAAGATTTTCCAGGCAAAATTTTCAATATGATAAACAAATGGTATCGACTATCTAATATCTAGTAATATTACATAGGTATCAAGGATTTTTAGGAGCAGTGTTAGCAGTGCCATGCATTGTCCTATGCCGAAAGCTAGGCTGTGTGAAGGTTTTCAAGTTCGGGTCTGAATATTGTGGATTAAATTTTCATCCTTAATGGACTGCACGCCACTGAATGTTAGAGATAATGAGGTACAATGAGTACGCAATATAAAAGATGAGGGGTGAGTTCAATTGAGTTAGTTATCATGTCTTTTTCGTATGTTCTCCATAAATTCGTCCGATTATATAGAAAAATCTGGGAAATGTCGACGAATGCAGTTAATTACATATCGCACACTAGGGATGGCCACTTTTCCGCACGGCTTTGCCAGAAAATAGTCCCGTGAGGGCAATTACTGTCGGTTAGTATCAAACAGGCTGAAATCAAAACTTTTTTATAAGAGTGCTTTTTAACACACAGAGCATTTTGAGAAAATAGGGTCACTATAGAAATATATCGACCCTTCCTACGTAAAGTATCGTAACTTTACAGGAGAGTGGTATAAAGAGACGGAAGTTCGGTGTAAGTCGAGTTTTTTTTCGTTTTGCACCAAATTCGGGAAGTAATTGACAATGAAGGTCCAAATTTGGTGTAAAACAATCAAAAGTCGACTTGCACCAAACGTCTGTCTCTTTAGACGACTGTCCTGTAAAGTTTTGATTTTGAAGTTACGATACTTTACGTAGGAGGGGTCGGTATGTAGGAATGTATTTTTGAAACTTCCGACTTACAAAGCTGATCTACAAATAAAGTAAAAGAGCGATCACATGTTTATTACTTGGAAGTGGCACTTGATGTATACCTTACTGACGTCTTTATTTAGGAAAGGAGTGAAAATTTAAAGTATTATTCAGCTATTCCAAAATGAGGTAATTACGAAAAAGCCGGAAAACTGATGATTTGTGTCTTTTAGACATGAGATGGCTCCCCCCCCCCTCCTACTAGGCTTTAAAGATGTGATGGCCCGTCCTTCCTTCGTTTATGATTTAATTTAGCAATAGACTTCCGTTCGCGCCACCGATTTAAGATGACTCCTCTACTGCTGCCTTAAATTTTCCTAACTAATGTGATCGGAAAGCTCTTTGTAGTTTTCCTTTCAATTTGAGGTTTTTCTCCTCCTTGGCCAGAGTGTAACGTCTAGCCCTATGCTAACATTCGAGTGTTTCCGATTTTCATGATTTTCACGGAAATTTTGCACTCCAATGTGGTCAATTTCCCAAGCTTTTCCGGAGTCTACGTTGTGTTCTGATTTTTGGTTCAGACTATTGGAAAAACAAGGTCTTATTTTGTGGTAACCCTTATTCTTTGTAGCGTAGGCAGACTCTCGCATACCATTGACAGAATTCATATTCCTAACATTACTCCTATCTTAGACTTTAATGTTCTGGACTCTCTATTATTATCCTACTATGCAATCTACGTTAATTTCCTATCGGAAGACTAGCATTTTCCTAACTTCACCCCTAAATTTTCTATTTTTCTTCTATCGTGAGTTTTAATGGGAAAACTTAGCTTCTGGGCTATACTAATTGCACTATTCCTGATCTATATAATACGACGTAGTTTCAATTTCAAATTTGGTATACATAAATGTAATGATCACAGTATTATCGCCTTTCCTCATCGTACTAAGTGTTATTCTACATGGGTTAGTTTCAATGAATTTCATGGTTAAAAGGTACAGTTTTACTTGTTTTGGCGCCATCTCCATCCTCTACTAAATTTGGGAAAATTACATGATTAGGTTTTAGTTTACACAGCTTTTGTTATGACGAGGGATCGAATACGGTTTGTTTTGCTGCAATTCGGCTCCAGACCTACCCCTAAAGTACTCAGATGACCACGTTTCCGGTCAGTAACTCTCTCTTCACAGACGTACAGCCTGACCAAATCGGTATACGTAACCTCTTCTTTTAGTTCGTGCGCTATTGGTCATCCCCTGTACCGCGACGGAAAGAGCACCTTCCTTATCCATGGGTCCGAGACCCTCCGAATTTCCGTCCTCCAGACAGTTACATTTAAAGGAGATCAAACCGGTTCCGTCCCCACGTCAAACAACATTATATACTTGCGAATTTTTGCAAGGTCCGGGTTGAAAGGCCGTCCCCCGCATCAAGAGTTCAGAGATAACCACGCTTAAATCAGCAATTATCTCTGCCCAATCGATAGGTACAAATTATAAATATATGTAAACAATACGAGTTTTTATAATCCACAATACTCCAGTTTTCCCAGAAAATTGTGGATCTGACATCTCCAACACAGGTCGTGAATCTGTGCCAGATATTCAGACATATTACATAAGAATATACGTAAAAGTGATAATACAATATATATAATAGATTACTTTTGGTTTGGTTGACAGGTTGATTTAATGAGACCCTGCTATCTCATGTAGTTTGAATTTAACTGTAGATTGATTTTTGTTTGGAGAAAAGGTAGGACTCCAAAAAGCCCAAAATTGCAAGGCCTGAACCTTGAAAACCTAAGTCGAAGATAAAATTAATTTTATAACATAACTTGGGAACGTATTGTCGACGAATGATTATGCTTATTTTGATATTTTTAATAATGTGGGTTTTTGTTTGTTCTGTTGAATTCATCAATATGTTCGAACGGGTGTGGAGCGCCTTTGAATTGAATCTTTCTATGAAAATGGCGCTATAAAATATTTATGTACGCAAACTACAAATACGTGATTTCTAAAAGATGATAGTCCACCGCAAAAGATGATAGTTATTTTTCAATTAAATGTCGACGTTTGTTAAAGTACTTATTCTTCGTAAGATGTACTGAAATTCGAATATATATATATACTCATACGTATCTACATACTTCGATAAAAGAGGGTGTGGTTTGGAATGTTGATAATATTAGTAACGTTAGTTTTCGAATTTATATGTTAGGGAAAATATATACTAATAAAATAAATAGTTTTTATAGGACATATACATAAATATAATAAATGGTTTTATATATATATATATTAAACATTGTATATAAATAAACATAAAATAAATAACGGCCATATAGATTTGATAGATACATTATACGCTTTATACATACATATACCTATACACACATACATACTCTTAGTAAAGGCCAAGTCTTTAGCCGAAGTTATTTCACTACACAGTGAAATACCTATAAAAGATGTTCTGAAGTTGTTGACTATGAATTTACTCGATAAAGACAATTATACAGGTAGGTATCTACCGGAAATTTTTATAAATACTTAAATGTATTTATGGAAAAAAAATAGGTATTTTTGAATATTTAAAAGTCAAGTGCTGGTAATGAGTGAGACAATTGAATTATCTATAGTACTAGTTTAATTATAATTCAATGCGAAAAGAGGTTTATACAGGTAAGTATCTAACGGAAATTATTATAAATACCTAGATGTATTTATGTAAAAATTATATTTCTGAATATTTAAATTCAAGTACTGGTATTGAGTGAGACAATTGAATTATCTATAGTACTAGTTTAATTATAATTCAATGCGAAAAGAGAGGTTTATACAGGTAAGTATCTAACGGAAATTATTATAAATACCTAGATGTATTTATGTAAAAATTATATTTCTGAATATTTAAATTCAAGTACTGGTATTGAGTGAGACAATTGAATTATCTATAGTACTAGTTTAATTATAATTCAATGCGAAAAGAGAGGTTTATACAGGTAAGTATCTAACGGAAATTATTATAAATACCTAGATGTATTTATGTAAAAATTATATTTCTGAATATTTAAATTCAAGTACTGGTATTGAGTGAGACAATTGAATTATCTTTAGTACTCGTTTAATTATAATTCAATGTGAAAAGAGAGGATTATCGTAAAATATTTAATGGAGCTAGCACAAATATTTGATTAGAACGGCTTTGATCAAGTATACAAAACATTCACTCATGATAGATAACGGTCGTATAGTATTGACCTATATATTAAACAGTAAATATAAATATATATATATATATATACATATTTACATATACACACATACAATACATGTACTTATAAGTCATTAGAAATATAATTCATATCTCCATCCTCGCCTTCCCCGGGATCCTGAAAACTTGTATATTAATTTGACTCACCTGAATTCCGACAAATTCATAATTTTTCCAGACGGGTTATACACGCCAATATGAAGATTCAGAAAATATTGAACTTCCCTGCCTGGAATGTTTAATCTAAGTTAGAAATATTTACTTAATACAATCTAGTGTTTCCCAATTTCAATTCGTGATCCACCGATCTGTACTATTTCTTCAAATTTAATGCTCTCTCAATCCGGATATTATTAAACAATATTTAAATTTTTGTTGTTTTATTTTCCTATTTTATTCTTTGTACTCACGTAATTCTCTTTACTAACCATTAATTAAATCCGTAAACCGAACGCTTGGTAATATTTTAGAGCTTTATTATTTTTCTTTGACGAAATTAATCCCACGCTAGGTATTAAAAATGAATTATATGAAACTAAGACTCAGCTGTTTTTAAACTTTCACTAAATTATTTTAAACGCAATTATATTTAATTTTTCTTAAACTCGTAATAAATTTAGTTCAACACAAAATATGAATTAAATCACATTTCATTTAAACAATTTTAATTAATTCACAGAAGCTAATTTTAAAAATCTTTAAACAAATAACTTTATTAATTTTAGAAATTTTCAATATTTATTAAATTATTATTATTATCACATTGCTCTAACAGTTTTGAGAAAATTAGATCAACAAGAGAATTTATTTTAATACAATATTAATTCGAACACAAAACACTTTATTTACTGGGTCACTTTTTTTATATCACTTCACTTAAATATAATGAATTTTAGAAGACTTCGATTCAAACACTTTATTTATAAACACTTTCGATTATTATAATTTCACTTAAAACCACCAATTTTAATTAATTCACAGAAGTAATTTTTAAAAAGTCTTTAAACAAATAACTTTATTAATTTTAGAAATTTTCAATATTTATTAAATTATTATTATTGAATTAAATCAAACTATTGTTGAATCAATCCAACAACCATTTAAAAGAATTTATTTAAAACTTTATTTAATTGTAAGAAACAAATCAAATGAAACTTCCTAAGTCCAAAAACAAAACAATTACTTAAAATCGGCCAGCACGTAATTTAATATTTTCTCGCCCGGCGTACTTCGCGACTAATCCCATATTCCCTCATTACATTGCCTTATATACCTAGCTTAGAATCAAAAGGATTTAACTCCATTCCATACCTACATTAAATTATGTTCTCTATTAACTCGTAAACCTATATGTAAGTAATACTAATTTCGACTGTAATTCTTCAATGTAAATATTTAGATAAAATCTGGCCCGCCTCTGAATCCATCACCTTTCCTCACTCCGGCCAGGATCGAATTTAGTTCATTCCTCTAGATCGCCCTGCTGTTCCTTATTATAGAATTGGAAATTTCGATTCATGTTTTTTTTCTGAAAATATTATCTATCGCTTATTCTTTGGTCGCCTATGAACTCGGGTATCTCGTATTTATAGCCACTATTTCATTATTGAATTTTATTTAAAGAAGCGCCTTCTTCACATCGTTCAATTTTAGAAATTCCCTTAGTCCCTGGTTATCTTGATATGCGATATCTTTTTATTTATGAATTTTCCGATGGTAACATGGTTTTTTCTCTGATCTAACATGTGAATATTCGATTAACGCATATTTTCGTGCAATTCTCAATTGATCATAATATTGGTGTAAACACTTTATAATTTCTTCCCCACCTCACCTGCCTGAGTTAATAAATATACCTTTCCAGAATGATTTTTCAATGTGTTGCACTGCTTCTTCCTGGTCTAGCTGTATTACACCTTTTGCATGTACCTGTCGTCTGCTTATACTTTCATCCGGGTCGATTGATATCATCCTTAATTGATTTTTCACTACCTTTAATAATTTTATGTATTAATTTATTGGCGTTTTTTCCTGCGATTTACCTACCCCAAACCTGGTAGATATGAGTTCGTTCACTTCTTTCCTGGCCACTCCCCTTTCTTCCATTTCACTCTAACTCAATATCCCATTAGCCTATTGTTTACTATGGGTAATAACCCTTACTTTTGTAAAAAACCGATATAAATCAGAGTTTATCAAAAACTCATTATTTTTTATTACTTTTCCTTAAATAAATATTCCTATCTTCCCTGTATAACCTTAATTGTTTGTTTGCCTCTCTATCACCCGAGTTTCATGTTCATCTGGCCGCTTAAATACACAATTCTTGTCGCCTTGTTTACATTAGTCATTGACAACCTCAAAATTTTACCTAAATGTATCGAACTATATTCAAAGTAGTAGTCCATATATCTCAATATTTCTATTGAATTCCTTCAGTTTAAATTTTATAATTGATTGATACATTTCTCATCTACATCTTCATAATATCTGATGTCCCGAATCTACTCAATTAATACCTTTTATCACCTAAAATCAGCCTAGTTTCACTCCCTTGTAATTATCTACGTTCCTGAAATTAGAAAATTGTACTTCTATTTCACATTAGTCTCGCCTAAATCGCCTCTTAAGTTTGCCGAAGTTTCCATACTGTATAATTCTTGTTTCTTCCCTTTTGCATCTGCTGAAGCTATTGTTCTCTGAATTATTTTCTCTAATTCGTTGTTTTTCCGCTTAGCCTTACATGACACGTCTTTCTGTCTAAATTCTAATGCAAACACGCCTTTCCCTGTGCAAGATAAATCATTTCTTTGTAGTTTTTTATTTGTAATTAACATTTTGCATATTATTTTTACTTTCTACTTCCATTTTCAATGGTTATTCATCTCTGCATTTCCCATTGTTTCCTTTAAAGTTCACGACCTCTTCTCGTCCTGTTTGACCGCTAGTGAAATGTTTATATTATAGGCCGTTGATCTGAACCCTTTCGATTCACATAAATAATTAATATTTCCTTTGTCCTGTCACCACTAATTGTTGTTTATGTAGAACGCTCGTTTGATTGGTAACTTTTTCGTTGATTTCACCCAATCCTGTGATGTTTATTTATAAGAGGGAACGTCTTCTTCTCACTGCCATCTCGTGGTTTTATGTTGCAACGAGTTTTATGAATCAAAATTATTGGATTATAATTCACTGTAATAAAACTCTCCACAAGTCGATAGATGTCGCTCCCTTAAGCTTTTCTAGCATGAAAGTTATGCATATAAAAAAAAATATTTTCCAGGGTTCTATTAAAAGAAAATGATGATGGTTAGACCATTACAGACAAAACTTGTGGTTTTTTATGGTTCGTTCTGCCATTTTATTTTTAAGTTGTAAATCTAAAACGGCATTTAAACTGCTCAAAAATATTTAAATTGTTGTATCCTTATACAGGAATTTTGTAAATGTGTAACTAACTAACCAACCATCACGCCGTTTCAGAGCGTCGGGTAGGTAAAGAGAACGGACCGCCAAACAACTTGATCTTGGCACACACTCCTTGCTTCATTCCATTCATACATCGTCTCATACATACTTCTCTGTTATTCTGACTCTTGACATGGCCCGACTCAAGTATTTGGTTCACTTGATCGTGCCATGCGAAAGTATGTTTTGCATATTATCGAATTAAGAGTTTCGAGAGTTGTTTTGTGAGAGCACAGTTCCTTTGTTTTTCAATTATGCGTATGGAATAAAGCCGTATGACAATTAAGTCTCTAAGGCATGTTATGTAGAAGTATTAATTCACCTACTGTTTGCTTTTGTTGCAAATTACAATGAATTACATGGACAACGTTATTTTTAAATTTGTTTGAGAGAAATTTTTGATATTTTGTTGTATTTTATGAATACGACCGATATACGAGTACCTACTACAATATATTTTACACCTTTGTCACTCTTTAAATAAATTTTTTATCATAAAATATATTTAAAATCCCCATAAACGGCGTGTACTATATAATAAAGAAATAAATACATTTTGCGTTGATGAATGAAGTGGAGGGGATAAGAAAGGGGAGAACAAGAGATTTGGGAAGTGACTGGCTTTATTATATATTTAATCGTTTCAAACAAACCAATTTCAGGCAACGTTTCGTTTCTGAATGATTGTCTGTAAAACGTGTGCTAGTGAAATCTTCCCCTCTGGAACGAAGAGCAAATAGAAACACACGTGAAAAAAATGTATGTTTTCTTCAGCTGGTTAATTTTTCGGTTCAGAGCCAGATATCTTACAGCTCTGAAATTCATTTTTACAAATGTAAACCTTTATACTGTAATTGCGGGTTGCTGATCGCCAATACTACCAACTGCCATCAACCTATCTATTTACGTGTTAGTAATAAATCCTCGGAAGCTTTGGTTACATGTGGCACGTAACATAATCACGTGATCTGCAACGTGACATAGACGAATTATGTCGGTATTTACATACGAACACGTACGTGGGGTGTACTTTATTCGGTAGTCACATAAAAACGCGCATGACTATGTCGAACAGTAAAGCGGGGTTAAAAATTAAGGTAAACGTGTGCACTAACAAATTGAATATCAAAAAATAAATAAAAATATTATTATTATAAATACGTTTACCAGATGTCAATTCCTGTATACTTTATATTATAAGTTAATAAGTAATTCTATAAGTACAACTGTGTTGTAAATTTTAATGTATGTATCTTTGGGAATTGTATGTGAAGGTTATTATAATATGCAACACAAAAATAATTAAATGCAATATCTAGAACATATAAGACAAACACATTTAAAAGAAAATAAAATAATCATAACTTCTCAACTGGCGTCGTAAAATTTGAATGTTTTTTTTTGTCTGGAATATGATGGTCATCACAATGCATTTAAGTAAGAAAATTATTTTTTCATCATCTATGGAGAGTAATTTTTTAAACCTAAAGATTCAACAAACAAACACGATGTAATCTGTCTTCCAGAAGGTAATAAACCAACCCTAAATAGTTGTAAATATATTTGAAAAGCCGTTCCGTCAGCAATAAAACAAATTTCGTGTCATAAATGTACATATTAGAAAGAAATGGGACTCACCCCTGACATAGATGCTATATATATATATACCATTGAATTAGTTTTAATTGTACTAGTCTGAAGATGCTCGTGATAGGATGAAACCGGTCCGCTCGAAAATAAACAAGTGGAAGAAAGTTACAAAGGTTTTTTATATTAAAAAAAATCATTCGAAAAGAAAGGTCAAATCAAAAAAATTGCAGAATTAAACGTTAATCAGTCGAAAAAATTAGAACATACTTTACGTTGTTTTCTAATTTTTTCGTTTTATTTAAAATTACATGAATTCAGTTTATGCAACTGGTAAAAAAAAAAGATCAAAGAAGAAACGCGTAATAATATAGCTTAGTTGATTTTAGATGTTCAACCCAATAGTTGGTTTAACTTATTTAACAATTTGAAAAACGATTGTAATTTAACAATAATGATTAGCGTATTAGCGTGTAAAATGGCCGTGCGAGCAGCGCATTTCAGTGAAAAGCGTGCGGGCGCCTGCCAATAGGCAATTTGCATAGCAGCGTAAAAGGCTACCAAACTCATTACCAAGGCAAGGGCAAGGCGACGCTGTAACTAGGCACAGAACCCCACTGGGGAACCCAGAATACACCGACGACCGTGAAAATCTAAAGAAAACAATTAAATACAGCGTTTATCCGTTTTCAAACAACGTGCCAGAATTTTGTAGAATGGGTTTCTTGCGTGCATTTTCAACTCACTTTAAAAAATCAAGAAACAGTTTTTTTTTCACGCACAGTCAATTGCCAATTCCAAGAAGTATAATTTATGCCGATTGAAACAAAACTGATATCGAATAAGATCTTTATACTACTGCTAGATCCCAGAACAGTGGCGTTAATAGAGGTTTTAATCAGTTGCCTACGCTGATTAAAACCAATAGGGAAAATAACGCAGTAATTGATATTAAAAAAAAATGGTAAGTTTTCGCTAAGAATGGCCAATGCTTTAGCCGATGTTGGTTGGGATTACCTAAGCCACAGTAAATGTTATATTTTTTCGATCCCACACTTGAATGGTTATACTTTTTAATAGAGGTACCAAGGTGCTACTACCAACAGATAGTACTGATAGCTGTATTTGCCGGCTACTTATTTGTTCCGAAAGGCATGGCCTTTTAGACACTAACGTAAACAAGCCATCCCTTGAATGGGCATCACGTACACATGTATATTTTTGTGTGGAATGAATACAACATTTTAATATATACTTATTTTTTACACTTATAAATAGGAGTGCGATCGGTGCGGAGCTGGTACCGCGTTTCTTACTTAATACTGCGTGCGTGTTTTTGAAAGTATAGATTGAATTCTTGCAAAAATTTTATAATTTTTTTTTTATTCGAGTAAGGTTTAGTAGCAAGTGCTTTTATACCAATATGGACTGCACGCCCCTGTCCCAGACAAGCAATTGAAATTAATCATCCGTTAAAGAAAGAAATTCGATATATTACAATATTTGGTCAATATTTTAACTGAAGTAAGATTAAATTGAGCTTACTTCGAGCACATGGGCACGACTACAACACATTTCTATCGGTTTATCTCTTTCGGATTTTTCCACTGCGAATACACAAATATTACAATATTTTACTTAATGCGTGTTTTTAGCTCGTGACTCCAGTAAAAGAAAATGATAATCACACGAAAAAAAAGTTATCATTTGACGATTCGTATTTTAAAACAGATAGCGAATTTGTAAATTTTAGCTACCGTACATTATTTTTATCAACATTGTTTTTTATATAATATAACAAATAATCTTTCTTTTTATAAATACTAGTTTTATTAACCCTTCCTTTGCCGTGCTATAAAATCCCCCGAGCTCCGCTGTTGTACACTCAGTGTACAGGGTATATATTTATAATTTTATAATTTTTGAGTTGGATAAAAATGAATTCTTTACATTTATTGCCTATGTGAATCATTTAATTAATAGTACGTACATGAACTTATATATTGTGCATACGTGCTGAAAACGAGGAAAAAACATCGCCCATGCATAAAACGCGTGATACGTCCATTACAGCTGACAGACTACCGGTTATTTCTGACGACCGCGGATCGTGGTACGGCGAATGAAACCCCGTACTAATCTTGCTCACTACCGCACCACACGGAATATTATCAACGCACGCAGACTTACCTACAAAATAACTTTTTTTTCTGTTGCGTTATATAAATACTAGTACATTATAATTTTTTTATCTAAAACATATATGTAATGCTGAGGAACACCTAAAATGTGAACTCTGTATTTAGTATATTTTCAGAAATATTAAAAAAAAAATTATTAGATACATATCAAATAGACATACGAATTATTAAATAACAATACTTAATTTCATTTTCCTTATTTGCCAAATGACTGCTGGCTTTAAAAAAACTAATTTAAAAATAAAAATAAATTATTTTTATTAAAACGTTAGTATTTGAAAAGTAGGTACTTAAATTGAAAAATAAAAAAGGTTTTGAGAATACGATAAAAAGTTTAAAAAATCAAAAACTAAAAACATCACAGAAATGTGATAAAAACTGTTATAATACCCACAGACAGGGTTTGCCTTTGTGGGAATTTTTTGTTTACGTAATTAATTTTTAACATATTTTCTTATATTTTCAAACTGTTTCAAAATGTAATTATGTCAGAAAAATTTTCAATAAAAACATAAATAAATTGCTTATCGGTCAAACCAGAGAATCACTCATTGCATCACTTTAATTTTAGCCCAAAATTTTCATACGGTAAAAACGTTAATAAACGATGACCTGTGTCGTCACGGCGCGTTTACAGTCTGGTTAGTTTTCTTTGCCAAAGTCAAATTCCTGCCGGTGTCCGCGGACCTGTAGTTGGCCGGGCCCCAAGGTAACTTGGCGGGACTGGGGGCAGACCATCGGCCGCTCCGGGGCGAATTATTATTCCAAACGTATGAAGAACTATTGGCACGCAACCGGAGTATTGGTAGTATGCATGTTGCAAATGTCACTGTACATGACAGTATGATGACATACAACTAAACACCATACAAACACAAGACGGCAACCAGTTCATTCGCTGTCTATAATAATTCCATCCGAGAAAATCGAACAGGTGAACGCCCGAAGTATGATAAAGGTAAGTACGGTTTGCCATAAAATAGGCAAATTGAGTTAATGCGAATGTTTAGAAGGTTTTAAATGACAATACGAAGACGGCTCATAGGAAAAAGAAAGTAAGTTTTCAAAAACATAATGGTTCAAATGCATATGTTTCGCTTTAACCAAACGGTGTTCAGAAATTAGTGGTAATCTCAGAAAGGAAAAAAATCTATATAATGTACTAAGTAAATTAAGAAAAAAAACGTAAATAAATGAATTAGGATGATTTATTTGCCTTGTTTTTCTAAAATGAACTGTCAAACGTGAATTTGTGAAAAGATATTACTAATCAAAATGTATTTATCTCACGGGTTTGGTAAGGAGCTTGTACATTCGATAATTCAGTTGGTCACAACAATCAGCAGAAAAAGATAATAAAATGATAAAATGACCATTTTCAAATATTCACCTCTAAATCCATACCCGAACTTTACACGCCTATCTTTAGCTACAGAGCAATGCACGCCACTGCATCAGATAATATAAGAATAATACTTTGCCAATTTTTTGCTCCTCAATTTATATTATATATAAGTGCCCTTGGGATGATTTCCTAATCACGGAAATAGCGCATTAAAATTCGCTATTATTATTAGATTACCTCGACAGCCCTTTCAAAATAATTTTTTTTTTACATTTGGCTAAATTAAAATATATAGCTTTTAAGGAGTCACTTGAGATTGAGACACACTTCGTTATTTTTAGTATTGTAAAGTCAGTCCTGCGTCTTGGCCAAGTTCACAAATGATCTCAATCGGAAAGATGTGCCGTTGACGATCGTCACAAAGGTGAAAATGCACAAGCCGCTGCCGCAAATCATGACAATCGACACTTGCTCCTTCTTTAATATGATTACAGCGGGTAACTCAATTCCAAGAGTCGAAGGATGATGTAATTACCGAACAATACGTTTCCAGAGCCGCTGAGAAAGCCGGTAAAAATCCGGGGTTGTTGGTGGTAACTTTGATATTTAGTCAACAAATGGTTTAGGGTCATTTATTGGCTTTGGTCTAATTTGAATTCAGAATAACATTATTAAATAATAATCTTGTTCTAATGAAATTAAAGGTTTCTTTTTAAGCTTCACGTTTTTGATGTTTGATTAAAATTGTAGGAATGGAAAAAAAATGCTAAAAACTAAGTGCAGAGATGCTTCAGGAGTTACTCCATTCGGAGGACCATTTTTAGTCGAATTATCTTATTTTTCAGGATATGTAAGGATTTTATGTGTGTTTTTTGCTGCGTTTCCCCAAATACGTGAAGCGTATGAAAATATGATTCTGATAGTGGTTTTGTATAGGAGTATTTAATGCGGATAATTAACTATCCTTACGAAGCATGGGGTACAGAGAACTCATGGCGCGATTTGTGGATTGTAGCTTTTTCATGAATATGCTTTTCTCAAGTGAGTTTTGAGTATAAAACGAGTCCTAAGTACTTTATTGATTTGGTCCAAGGTACGTTCTCCCCAAATTAATACCAGACAAACTTTCACCAGTGATTCCTGAGCATATTTGGAGTAAAACGGTAAAATAAATTTTAGTCTCCAGTGAAGTTTTATTTTTTCACCTAATAACATATAAATAACCATAGGTATTGTACAGTGGCGGTTGGGATGGGGGATTTGGCCATTACTCGGCTGAGTGACCAGTGACGACATGTGGTTTTTTAAAATTTTGTTTGAATATGAAAAAAAAAATTCAATAATAAAAATAATATATATATATATTATTTATTCCAAACTTTGGTTTTAATCTATTGGGTACCTATTTACCGTTACACTCTGTATAATAAATGTGTCTTGTTTTTCTTAAATTCATTAAGCAAATACAGGCAAAACCTTTTAAGAGTCCACATTTGAATGTATTTTTGAACACCGATAGTGGAGCAAAGTGGTTCGAACCAGTTTGGGACACCCGCCCGCAGTTTAGTCTTACCCCTCAGTGGTCCTAAGATTCAGTACATTGCTATATGCAATAATCTCTTTAAAATGATTTCGCTGTAATACAGTTTAAAAAAAAAATTATAAAAGACCATTAAAAAAACTAGTTATTCATTTGCATTTAAAACGCTTTCAGGAGATTAATCAGATCCATCGTGGAATTACTTTATTCGGTATTTATTGTTTCTGTAATAAAATTAATATTACGATTATTTGCATTTAAATCTTTTTTCAAATGAATACTTTAACACAAAAAAGGTGATTTCTCGGAATTCTTCTTTTTTATAATAAATACATAGGTAATTCGTAGTAATTGTGGTTTCACGTACACAAAATAAGGTAATTATTACTCTTATTACGACAGCCAACGTTATTTCTAATTAGATTTTTCTATATACGACTAGAAAGAATTTTTCAACTCTCATTTCCAATTGTCAGAGAATATTCCAGGTGTTTCAATATTATGCATGCCGAAATAATTCTTAGAATATTTTCAATTCTAATTCCAGCAGCGAAGAATACAAATATGCTTGAGTAAAAGCTCCAGATACTCGTGTAGGTACAAACAATGTAATATATAATATGCCTCGTGCAGATGAACTTAACAAGAAGGAGAATGTATTCCATTTGTAGGCTTTTCAGGTAAGACATATTTCGTCTTCCAAGTCTTAAGATAAATTTCCTTTTGACAGAAATTCTTACGAAGAGTTAAAATGTCTAGTCCCAAAAATTGTTAGTAATCTATTATTTCTTAGGTCTGGTGATTTTCTGGACTTGCAAAATTAGAACAATATAAGTACATTAAATACTCTTTCACATCACCCTCTCCAAAAGATTT
Organism: Halesus radiatus; assembly: GCA_022606495.2. Lineage (NCBI taxonomy): Eukaryota > Metazoa > Arthropoda > Insecta > Trichoptera > Limnephilidae > Halesus > Halesus radiatus. The sequence continues at coordinate 64,304 of JAHDVE020009491.1, read as the reverse complement.
CGCAGGACCTCCCGAGTGAAGACAATAAATACAAAAGTTAACAACAAATGTACAAACAAATTTGGGGAACAAATAAACTACTCTCAAGCGTTCACCCATACCATCAACAGGTAGTAGGAGTCCATTAAATGTTATACGAGTTTTCTGTTACCGGAGCTTTGGAATAACGTAGCAGTTCAATTACTAGTATAGTGTATTTTTACTGGGTTAACAGGCAGCAGGTAGCAGGCAACAGACAGCAGACAGCCAAAACATTAACAATTTGAATCCAATTCAATAGCAAATGCTATAACTGTTCTCTCTTGTACATTCCATTAAAGGGGGATGTCGCTGCTATCTAAAAGTCGATATCTGAGTCGCTTTCTTGACATGCGAAATTCATACTTATAGACGATCCCACCCAAGAGCTTTCGTGATTCATTGACAAAGAATGTTTATCATTCTTAACAACTTCTACGTCATTATTATTCTTCTTATCACAAGTCATGATAGAGAATACGAGAATGTCGAATATTTCCAATCGACTACCCGTAGAAATTGTCGAAATGGTAAAACACCTGAAAAACCACTGACTGTGCAGAAGGGAACAATAAATAAAATAAAATAAATGCTTTGTTTGGTATACCGGTATATCAAAGGAAGGCGCTTTGAATAGCTTTATCATTCGTGCACGACAAACGTATCTCCAATATTTTTACACGGTTAAAATATTATATGTCATAACCGGTCGATTTAACGACTCCTTTAGTTTTTGTACTGAACAGCTAGTCTGAGGAATAATTGTCCGCCTTTTGTTACAATACGTGTCTCCATTATCAGGTTAATTCCTTCCTTTCCTTAAAAGTCCCTCTACATTGCATCCCCAAAGATGACAATTTTTAATTATTTTAAAATTTGCAAGCTGATATTCTATTCGCATTTTGCACTCACACGTGGGAATCCAAATTCACACATACCGTCATATTAGAGAGGGCGTCTTTAACAATACTGGAATCCACAAAAATGTAGACGTTCGTTTTAAATCAACGGTGTTGAAAGTCTATTTTGAGAACAGTATGAACCGAAATAACCGTTTGTGAAATTCTTATGAATAAGCAGCATTGATTCAGTGATATGATGCAATAATAATACGTCTATTTTTATAAAGCTATTTATACCGCCTCGAAATAAATAATATTGCCAATTCTTGGTTTTCTACCGCAGGTATTCGCAATCTATATATATATAAAAATCAATGTAAGTTTGTTTGTTTGTCCTCGACTTTCTTGAAAATTACTCTACCGGTTTCGCTGAAAATAGCACATATTGTTTTATTAGTACCGGGAAGGTTTAGAGAGTAGTTTGAATGAATTCCAATTAGTAAAACTGTTGCTATAATGTTTTATAATTAGTATGAAAAACATTCAGGTTTGCCCTTAGATATAATACTCTGGTTAGCCACAGATTGCATATTCAAAAGAGGAAGGTTTTTTGAGTAGAATATTTTCAAAATGGAAAACACGAGCAGGTATCTACTTAACCGCCCTATCCATACCAAAGTGCGTGATACGGCCGCTATATTATCGCCCGAACGCTACAAGCCATATCACGTACGTTCAGGTACAAAAAAGGCTATACCCGAAACCCACAAAACATTCGTATACGTCAAGTTTGTTCCTGCATCATCTACCGTAGCTAACGGATGTATTCGGGTATTTCCGTCTCTCCCGTACGAGTGACGTCACTAGTCACACGTATTGTTATTGCGAAATCTAATGAGAAAAAAAATCGATGTTTATTTTACCTATTTTTTTAATTATAACTTTGTGATTTAGATATATTTTGAAAAAATAAACGTTTGGAATGAAATAAAATATTCAAACGCATGTTTCTCTATTTGGAGATAGTTACGTTCGCTGTCAAATAAATTATGGCACCCTAATGACAAGTGAAAAATCCTTAGCAAGGCCGGGTTCACATCAGGGTGTACATAGCTTTACGTACTAATAGTTGCGAGTAGCCAAATGAGGAACTCACTAAAGAACAAACCGTTCTCAGTAACATTTTTTTGTCCACAATATTATACAATGTCAAGCTGTAAAACGGTTTACTATAACATCTACAATAATAGTCCGTATTGTTGTAAATTGTACTTAATTATTTGCTTTTCTGCAACGAAGTTACTTATTTCCATATTATTAGGTTTAATCATCGAAAAGAGAGGCGTTATTAAAGTCAATAAATTAAATTAACTTTTTTTTAAAGAATCACTTTGTTATAAATCACGAATTTATTATATTTTTATGCCAACCGGTTTCGCTTAGATCAAGGTTCATCAGGGCAACTATAAAAAAACTAAATAATAAACCCTATATATATATATTTATATATAGGTAAAAAAAAAACACGAGGATTATTTAAATGATTTCATTATATACCCATTACACTGTTATATTTACTATTTATTTGTAATAATACATATATATTATTGTTGTCTCCCTCTAACCAATAATATTTTTCAAGTGTTGTCTCCCTCTAATATTTTATTCTCTTTTCTCTCTTTTTTATAACATATCTGTCTCACTATTATTTTCTGTACCTCCATATATAAACGATAACTCTGCATTATTCTTCAGTTATTATATTTGCCGTGACGAAGATTTATCTAAGCGAAACCGGTTTGCGTAAAAATACAATAAATTTATGGTTTATATCAAAGTGCTTGTTTTATTTAATAATAAAAAAATTGGCTGAAAACCTAATCTAACCTCACCCAATTAACATTTTTATTTATAAAAAAATGTTTATTCATGGTTAATTAAGTTAAATTAGATTAGGTTTTAAAGTCAGTTTTTTTCGATTCTTAAGTGTTTTGCATTGTCATAGAACCCCTTAAAATACGCAGAACATAATTGTTAATGCTGCTTAAATCTCAAGCTAACCCTGCTGTCGAATTTGGTAGTCCTCTCTAGTCCAGAACGTTCGATTTTATGAATCGTCTTAAGTAAACTGGCAGCTTTTTGTTTCTTCCCTCCTTGCAAAGTGGTTATTTTTAATTCCCCTTCTTGTCATTATCCATTTAGACATCATAATAAGTAATCAACGACTTAAAAAACACACGGTCTGCAAAACATTACCGTTAAGCCGGAAGAAATGGAATTAGATAGAGAAAAACAACAATATTTTCCGTGTTCCTGGATCGTACTCACCCCAGAGACCTCAACAAAGACAGATTCGTCTTCACCTAATAAATTGGAAAGCGTAACTGTTAGTTAAATGGGTCATCGGGGAATCGTGTGGGTAATAATGAAACACAGTATCAGGAGTTTCGGTCGTCCGCAAACTGTTGTTAACAAGACCGCATTTGGACCTAGGCAACATAAGCAAAAGGAGGGGGGATTTTTGATAGAATTATTATTTTTTCAATCATTGTAACAACTCTCAAAATGAAACCGAAAAGACACAGAAACCGGGATTCGAACCAATACCTCATGATCCATCCGGGACCTTAGGCTCTAATCCACTGTGTTACAGCTACCCCAATCCGTTCCGTCAGTTATATCAATATCATATTTCGATTTTCTAAGAACTGTTAATATCTACTTCAATTGATTCCCACACATTTTTGGGTGCTACCTTTTAATAATGACTACAAGATTCTACCCGAATTTATTTGTAATTTTTAGACAGTGTCTCGGATATACTTAACCGATTTTTATTTACATGCGACATCTGATGACTTTTTCTACAATTTAGGGTTAATAATCAATTTTGGAATAACTTATCAAAGCTGATAAACCTCATTGTAATATGCTCGTATTTTTTATAATTGAAGATAATATTTGAAAATGCTTCGATTCTCGGAAAGTTTTGTGTTTGTTCAAACAGCTGTCAAACACAACGGTTATGTTGTTGTGTTTGTGAGTTGATAAACATTTGCTAACAATCAAATCAAATGATTGAGAATCGTCGTTCAAGAGGGATATTTTTAATGTAAGATCAATATGACGCTGATCATCGATTTGATATACATCAAGTATGTTGTATGTTTATTTTTATTTTTAAATAAACTCAATTTAATAATGTTATTACCTATTAAGATCGGTAAGTATTATTTTTTTAATATTATTATGACAGCTGTTTCGACGATCAAACCCATTTTCAAACTGTGGTTTAAGGAAACAACAACAATATATATTTTTTAATAAGAACTGTTTTTTTAAACCACTATTTCATAACTAAATTCAAATAACTTTAAAAATCAATATTTCCTTCATCAGGATACAAAGTACAATAAAAAAATAATGACATAAGAGTAGACAAATTATAAACATAGAAAAAAAGGTGGGAGAAGGTAAATCATTGAGAATTAATGTTAAAATAATTATATAAAATAAAAATTTTTTCAAAAAACACTAATTATTATGTATACATTAGAAACTAGCAATTTAAACAAAACGTCGAAAACAAAAAAAAAATCTAAATGTAGAAAACTATTAAATATACCCACTAGTAAATAGTCAATTAAATAATATCAACAAAAAAATTCCGTTTTTTATCTATTAAAATTATTTTCACATTATTTACGTGTGTTTAAAATTATTTATATTTTCAATTTTGTATGAAAGCATTTCACTTCCTTTCACAAAATCAAACAAAACTTTAAAAAAAATTGAAAAGTGTTTTCCCAGAGACAGAAATCTCAAGACAATATTTTAAGAGCTAGAAATGCAAAGTGAACAAAAAGGTATTAAATATTTCTTTCGGGAAACTACCTGCTACTAAAACATAAATTCATGTACGTAGAAACAGAATTTCAGGACATTTTTTCTTTTAATCTTCCAAAGCTTATTTAGTTGCGGTTTTCTCTCCTTGTTATTTAATTCCATTAGTATTCAGTGAAAAACCATGAATATAATGTCATATAATATTCTATTGCTCTGTTGTTATTTGTACCTAATTTATATTTGATTATTTACACCCCTAGTTTCTAAATTGTTATTCTATAATACCTGTTCATGAATATTTTATGTCATAGTTTTAATTTGCATATTGTATATATATTATAATAACAGACATAGTATGTAGTATATCTGTTATTTTACAATTATATTAGGTTAGGTTAGTTAGTGTAAAGCGCACGTGAGGTGAACCTTCACAAAACTGCGCTATAGAAATTAACCCTCATTATTATTATTATTACTACTTCTGCCAGCTACCACGTATAAACCGGATTTTGTGTTGGGATCCTAGATTCTATATTTTCCTGCTCTTTGAGTTTACGTGGTAATTTCTCAAATTTCATAAACATCGTAATTCTCCAGCTCGCCTTTGACCGTTTACTTTCATGTTGTGAAGGGGAGGGAGGGGGATTTAATCATGATCTTATTTTCCTGTTTACCTGACATAATTTGTCAAACAGAAATAGTTTTTGCCCGCTGTTATTGAGAGGTAAGTGACATGATGATAATTTAACAATTTTCGACTAACAAATATTTTTATTTTCATTTCTTTAATTTAGGAAAAAAATCATTTTATGGCACTTCTATTGAATATAGATATTCTATTATATATGGACCCCTCCTGCGTAAAATTTCGTAACTTCAAAATTGGAATCATTTGGATAAAATTTGGGATGTAATTGACGATGAAGGTCCCGAATTTGGTGCAAAACAATCTATAACTCGACTTGCACCGAACATCTGTCCCTTTAAATTGCTCTTTAATAAATTTTCGATTTTGAAAAAAATTAAACAAGGTGTCAAAAAAAAAAAAATTCTAAATGTAGTAAACCATTAAATATACCCACTACTAAAAAGTCAATTAAATAACACTTACAAAAAAAAACCTTTTTTATGTATTAAAATTATTTTCACATCATTTACGTCTGTTTAAACTTATTTATATTTTCAATTTTGTATGAAAGAATTTCACTTCCTTTCACAAGAACAAACAAACCTTAAAAGAAAATATAAAAAGTGAACGATTCTTTACGTATGAGGAATCGATACATAATCGAATATCTCTTAATCATTCAATGGAAGTGCGAAATAAAGAGATTCTTCCTTAATTGAAGAAGTCAAAATAAAAATATTTACAAGTGGTTGGAAATGGTTAAATTATCATCTTGTTTCTTACCTCTCAATAACAGCGGGTAAAAACTAATTCTGTTTAATTACGTAGGGGGTGGGGAGTGGAAGGGGGGGGGGGGGTAGATACGTTAAGAGATTTTTTTATGTACATTTCTTTTAGTTTACTTTGTATCCTGACGAGGGAACCATTGGTTTCAAAACATGTTCATATTTATTTATTAAATAGCGGTTTACACGAAATATCTCTCTATCATTTAATGTTTATTTTCACCTCTGCCATACAGATCTCTCATGTTCCACAAGGGAAACCTAATTATATTTCATATTTAAGGGTCGCTTTATACACTTTGAATAAGGCACTGGAGTAAGTATTCTGTATCTGAGAGCGACTTACTGATGAGCACTCTTGGATAACTACAGCTCTACAACCATTTATGTTTGAAATTTCTACAAAACTTTTATACGTATTTTAATAAAACGTTATAAGTAACTTTAACGTGAAATACGTATAAGTAATCTCGTTCCCGATTACAGAGAGCAAAAATTTCAATTTTCCACCGAGAATGGTAAAACATGAATAATAATCCAAGTTTTCCAGGAAATTACACGGCCGAGATGCTCCTGAAAGGAAGGTAAACCTCGAACAATATGCCTTCCGTAATTTTTAATATTCAGACTTTGAAGAACAGTAAAAAGGTCCTGAAGGAAGATTTTAGAATGAACCTAATTGATTTATTATACTTATATTGTGATACAGTTAAAATTTTTATGACAATTTTCTTATTGCTTTTAAACCTCCACTCACACTGGTTTTTTAGCAATGCAATATCTGCCGACCCGTTGGATGGATTCTGATTGGAAAACCTAACCATTGTGTCGATCCCTTGTTATTTAGATGGTTACTAAAAGATTTATAATTCTAAGCTAGGTGCACGTAAAGATTGAATATTAGTTAAGATAAAGTTTGACACGCTTAACTTTGCAGGCGGCCAAATAGAGGATTTAGCGAATAATTTTTAAATAATCTACAATAGCGTCGCCAAAGACTGCAAAGTTAAGTGTACCAAGCCGTAAGGCTAACTAACTAATCGTCAAAGCGAGGGATTGGCAGAGAAGATGGACCGCCACACTACTCTTACTTTGTCCCCAACTTCTTCTATTTTCGCGTCATATGTTCACCCGGTGCTCCTTTCTCCATTCATGTGTTCTACATGTCTCAACTATTTAAGGTTCCTTTCTTAAGCCTCCGCATTCCAAATTTCTATGTAAATATTACAAACTTCCCCTGAAACTTGAAGTTCTCATGTATTTAAAAATTATATATATTTTTTGAAGATTCTAGTCTGTCTAATTGAAAAAATAAATATAAGAAATTCCCTTGACAGAAAAAAAGCTCAAAGTATGCTCCGAAAAATAAAAATAACATGTGTGGTTCTGTTATTTTACGTGTTATAGGTATGAACAAAATACACAGCTTTTATTTAAATGCTACTTAAGGCAGTCTTGAGAATTTTGATGTATTCTAAATGTGTTAAATATTTTTATAACCATCGCTTTCGCCCTAAGCGTAATTTATATTAGCGTGCTCCCTCTATTTTCCGTACTAACGTATCTTGTTTCTGCAAATCTACAGTTCATTTTTAATACGACAGCATCGATCCTAGAACTGTTAGAGGTCCAATCGGTGAATGTTCTTTATTTTATATTATTGGGGAAGATCAATTGCCGTAAAGTTTTCATCGATTATAGATTTGTAGAAACGAATGTAATGATTTCCCAGATAATTAGCTTTTGACATGCATGATGATCCTTTAACATAACAATGTTCAGTTTCCGCTTGGAGTGTATTGCTGAATAATAATTAGTAACCAGGTCGTACGTGATTTCACCGCACATATGATTTAGGGTTATTTCAACTAATACTCCATCTGCCAGATTCATGTTTAACTACCATAGATCAGTATTCAATTTCACCATTGATTAACAGTAAAGAATAAAATATAATTAAATGTAACCTTTGATCTTGTTTGTTATATTTGACAGTAGTAGGCAGCAAGCACATATACTCTATATGAAAATGTTGCTGGCAATTGGCTAATAAAGAATTCCAGTGAAAAATATAATGTCTTGAAAAATGTGTGTTCATATAGATCAGCAAAAGCCAATTCCGAATATTTAACTTTTATTATATATATATATATTTATACACAGAATTTATAAATCGTTATTTAAAAGTGAATAAAAAATCAGCTCATCGAAACACCGTGTTATGTTGGTACCATTGAATTTGGAACATCTGACGTCACGCGAGCATTCTGTTTTTGGATTAGTATGAACATTTTTATTTTTCGATTTTGTTTTGTATTTTAAATATGTATTTTTTTTAGTTTTGATAAAATTTTGATTTAATTTGGGTAACTTTAAGCTATATAATTGTTACAATTATTTTTATAAACAATAATTATTAGCCTGAAACACTCACCCAAATTGAAAAAACCTTCCGAGAAAAGATAAATGTCGCCGACAGGACTCAAACCTGCACCCTTCTGATTGCCGGTCAGATGCTCTACCGTTGAGCTACGTCGGCTTATCGCAAACCCGCCAAGTTAATCAATATATACTAGTGTTTCATTCAATAATTACTGTTTTTATTATATTTCACCTGTAAACAACCAACTTTATTAGTATGAGAAAGGCTTGTAACGGCTAAATCACTCAATAGATGGCGTCGAGACAAATTATGTCTACATTTTATTGGTGAAAAATGCTTTGACTTGTCAAATATTTATTAATAAATTTATAATTGTTGTTCAATAAAAAACAACTATTATTCAAGAAAAAAAGTTAGAATATTCATGATCAAACCAATTATCAATGCGGACATTATGATAATGTAAATGCTCAATACTAGTATTATTCTTTGAGATAAAGTTTCCAAAAAGGTACATAATTTTATTAATTATGTTTAGTTATGGTTTACCATGAATAGAATATACAATTATGTACGGTGAAGCTCATCCTTGTTTTGAAATTTGACATTCTAATCACAAAACAAATCAAAACCGACGGGCCAGATATTAGGAGCGTTTTGACGGCCTTTTAAAAATTAAAACATATTTTAACAATGAAAACTAACTTTAGAAAAAAAAAACGAATTATACTGGAATTTAAGATGTCATTATTGATAAAAAAAAAAAATAATATTGGACTCTAGTTCCTTATTTGCAAAAAGCTCACATCGCTCTGTGCGAATAGCCGAACACCCACCCCGCGCCAAAAAGTAACCTCCCTGTATATTTTATTTCTTTTTGTAAAGGGTTTCACGTATTTCCACTGATATTTTCCATTTGAATTTATGTCGTTATTATTAAAATGAATATGATTTGTCATGTGAATAGGCGACGTCTATATCCAGGCTATGTGTTGAAAGGGAAGGGCGAAATAATAATTGCATTAGAATTTCGTTCAATTTATGGTAGAAAAACATATATTTATATTAAATGGTCATTATAAATAACGAACCTCAATATCAGGGCGTGACGCAATCTATTCAAAGTGAGTTGATTGCATTATCAATTGTGGAGGAATTCTACGAAATCCGTGGCAAAGCTGAAATAAATTATATGTTTAAAGCCTTACCCTCCATTATGGTATTTTTACTAACGATGTTTGTAATAATGAATTTCCCCTGTAGCACCTGAAATACGTTTTATTTTCTATGTGCCTATCTAAAAATCTAATTGATTGTTCCCAGGTCGAGGGATAAGGCTCTCGAGTATGAATCCGGAGGTCGCGGGTTAAAATCCTAGAGTGTGTAACTAAATTTTATTGATTTAATTCGTGTTGTTTCACAATAAAATCATCAAAAAATAATATGGTATATTTGCGTCACGTTCAAAAATGGGGAAAATACTGTCAGTACAGCACTGATGAAAGATAATCATTCAGAATTAAAAAGTTGTTTGAAATGGCTTTAGCTGTGTTCTGTGACTAGATCTTTCTCTACCCCAATCTAATATCCCTAACCACTACCTTCAGTCATACAACATACACTAATTGGGGGATGCCATAGTCTCACTGGCTCCAAATGTTTGGGAGCAGTTGGGACTTTTATGCAATATTCACATAAAAAAAATAAGATGTCAATGGAGCGAAGTCCCTTTGTATCAGAGAGAAAAAGTATTGGCATGGCGAGGGACCACTGAATATGTGTGGTTGAATACAAATAATTATTTTTTAATGACGAGGTGTGAATAGTTTCGTATTTATAAACCATCCTCTTTCATCACACGCCTTCCCATCCCCATTCTGTAGAGTGTTAGAATTGGGCGTTTCACACTCTCGTCACATTTGTTGACATACTGAAATTTTTATATTCGAATGGTCCTCGTGAGTCGGATTCTCGGTATTTTTTAACTGACAAGCTAAAAGGGTTATGTTATGATATTTTGATAATATAGAAAATATTATCGTTTAAGATAAACCATGTGTGCAAGATACACATACATATATACAAAATAAACATACATTTTCAAAATTTTAACGCTAATGAAATATGTACAAACAATATGGAATATGTATCATGTAATGCATGCAATGTTTTATGAAATGGAATAAACTGATGATACGCTCTAGTGCTCCCTCTGCTTGAAAGGAGAAAGACAATAGGAGAATTACCAGAGATTTTAGCATAAATTAATGATTATTGAAACCAACCAAGAATTTCACTAAACACGTGCCTCGGTCAACCATTAGCAAATATATCTGTAATACAAAACTATATTTACATTGCATTTGACCAATAAATGTGATGTCGCGTTAAAATATACGTGTTATTAATATTATGTACATCCAAATAATGTTATACAGGACATTACTTACCTGGCAGGTCACTTGAGATTTAAACTGCTTATTGGCGAAATTTATATACAGTTTTGCACGCAGAGGACATTATATTGGGAAACACATTTTATTGGGAGTGCTATTTAATCCTGGTATTTATTTTATTAATTTATGCCCTAGTTAAGAAAAGGGAAAGCTAAATTTATGTTGGTTGGTGTAGTACCCACCAGTGGCGTACAGCCATATACAAAATAAAAAAATTATACTATATTTTGTAATCGAAAAATACGACAAATTTCTAATTAATCAAAATATATATTTCAATATATTCGGTAAAGAACATGGACCCCTTTTTGTTCAGTTAGCCACAACAATCAGCGAAAATGATAATAGCCGTTAAAAAACATGTTCATTGTAATGTTTTATTTATTCATAATCAATAGTGCAGCGTTATGCTCTGCACGTTTTAGTTTCCAAGGAGGTAGTAGGTTCGATTGAATGCAATTGTTAATAAAAGTACTCAGAATAATTAGCATTACTGCTGCAATAAAGAACATCAAATGAATAAAATAACTGTCGAAATCGAAAAAAAAAAAAAAAATCAAATCGCCAAACGCAAAAGTTTTGCTTCCAATTCTTTAAATTGGAATTATGTGGGACTCGAGTATTGACATTTTGAAATGAACCGCGGTATAGGCGGTTCTTTCAACAGCTCTAGAGTGGAAACGTCAAAACCCCTCGGGGCGCGTTTCTCCGATTTCCGTGATCAAACTCTTTGCTTTGAAATTGTGTACCTACACAAAAAGATTCCCACCATTGAAAAGATACACCGATATCAAAAGTGTGTTGTGGACGTTTCTGGCGTACCCTAAGTAGGGGAAATTTCCACTGTATCGAATATTTTAAAATACTGAAAATATTAATTAAAATTTCATTTGGTATGTGGGGGCGTGAGAGTCCAAAGACCATGAAATTGTAACACTTTGTTATAAAGCACTCATTTATTGTATTTTTACGTCCTAAATTATTATTTTCATTATAGAATACACGTATAAATTTATTTCGAACCACTTCAATTTTACATAATAATCTCGACCGGTTTCGGTAGTCCCTTGTCAGGAATTTATTAAAACTAAACTACGATATAAAATAATGATAGTTATACATGAATATTTTTTTTTTAAGAACAAATCATTATATTGCTTATTAAATATATTATAATTATTTTGTATGGTTTTTCTAATTTCCACGGCTACTAAATTATCTACCCTTTTTCCTTTATTATATACGGTGAAGAATTTGAACTCCTGTATCTTTATTAAAAATATGATCGGTTGAAACTAGATGTTTGGCTAAAAAAACCCCACTTCAACCAAAGGGCTCTCATCTATACCTATCATAATTTTATATCGTAGTTTAGTTTTAATACATTCCTGACGAGGGAAAGGTACGTCCGAAACCGGTCGAGATTATTATATTAAATTATAGTGATTCAATAAAAATTTTCACTTTTATGTTATGATTAATTTTTCATTTATTTATTAATTAATTTTTTCACACATACATTTATACAAACAAGGTACAAAGGTTAAAAATATTTATTTTTCTATTTTTTTATATTCAATTATAAATACACCTGAACACGTGTAATGTATATAATTCAAAAAATCCCACATAGGCAAGGCCAGTGCGTGGGTATACCTAGTATCAGTTAGTGGCAGTATATTAGTATATTTATATTAATACATGGATGTAGAAGGTAAGTTTAATAAAAATTATAAGTTAAATAAAAAAAAGAAAATGAAAAAAAGAGACGAAAATGAGGAAAATATACAATTATAGCAGAAAAAGGTTGACATCTTTGGTTTTAATCTAGTTTTTTATAACATTTTTGTAAGTGTTTAAATACGATATATGGTTTATGGAGTCTTTGTTTTATTTAACATCATATCAAATCATATGATGTTAAATATTGTCATATATCATATGTCATATATCAAATCATATGATGTTAAATATTGTCATATATCATATGTCATATATCAAATCATATATAAAATCGTATGAATATGCTATCTTTATAGTATGGAAGAAAAATTGATAATTGTTCGGGAAAATTGATAAAAAAAATAACACTCACTTTATAAGATTATCTTGATTTCTGGAAAGCATGATTGTTGGCGCAGTCCTGAGAGGCTATAAAGTCCTGAGAGGCTTTTCAAGAAAAAGGGAATGAAAAAGAGAATGTTAATTTCTCTTCTCTCAATGTGAGTTTAATATATCATGGGATTTGCCATGCAGTAAATAATAAAAATAAAATTGTTTCCGACAAATTTACTGCTTTTTTAATCGGCATTAGTCCTCATTTTTTTTGGAGAGCCTGTATGGAAAGCGGTGGTCGAAACTTTCGTTATTTAATTTGGTAAAGTGGGCTAAAATGGCAAAATATGGTTTAGTACATTTCATCCAAATGAGACAAAACCACATTAGACTTATCATACATTACAACGATTCTTGCGTCACGTTTGAAATTTTAAAGCAATTTCAAATGGGATTTAGGTCGTAGGGGTAGCAACAATTCAAACACAACTGTTCAGGAAGCGGATTATATTCAACCACCACAGCTGGCAGCTTCTGAATTACAGAAACTCAAACAGTGTCCCTTTCCCGTCAACTTCACTGTGATTTTATTAATTAGCTAGTCGGAGTAATCCACTAGTACCTATCTGCAAATGACTACATAATATGTATATTTTAGCATAAAATCTATTGAGATCATCTTCTGTCCCGGTCCTATCTTCCTCTTTCTTTTCCCCTTCCTTCTTATTTTGTGTTTTTCTAATAAAACATCTGTACATAACCACTGTTAGCGGAATAAAGTTTATTGACTTACCTTTTGTTAAACTTCCTTTGTACATAAATCTGTATTAAAAGCTGTTTGTTTCTTACAAATAAATAAATAAATATTGAATATATATTTAAAAAAAAAAATAAACATATTTTTTTATAAGAAGAACGCGATGAAACATCTAAAACAAGTATCATAGTTTGTCTCTGTACCTCACCAAAAAAGAGACCGGTTTTTATGCTTAGTGAGGGACGTTCTTACACCTTTTTTACAGTAACTACATACAGGAGGCTCTGATGGCAATAATTTCCCTCGGGGCCTTTATCATCTTTGAAGACGCTGTGTGGAGGGTCTTTAAAAGAATAGGGAGGAGTGAATCAGGGTCTTGAAGAGACCCATGTTGTAGGAGGGAGGAAACACAGAGGGCGAACACAATAAATGTCAACCGTGTTTTCACGTGTTTCCCGACTGTGCACCGATGCCGAAGGATCAATGATGCTAGTTCCTCAGAGCATTTTCATTGAATTATCGGTAGAACGAGGACAGCATTCCCCCCTGACGTCTGTGCTCCAAAGATTGCAATCCATTGTTAAATTATTGTTTTTATTGTTATTCGTCTGTGCTCCAAAGATTGCAATTGATTTTTAAGATAGGCGAATCTATCAAAGGCCTGTTTCTGCACGGAGTCAAGGGTTTTTTAAAGATATTTTGGGGCTCCCGACCAGAGGTGGCTGCCAAATTCTACAGTGGGGAAAAGTTGCGATTTATACATGGTCAGCAGTTGTGTACTGTTAAAGCATCTGTCGGCTCTGTACAATACGCCCAGCTTCTGAGAAGATAACTTTGCTCTGGAATCATTATTTTCGACGAGGTTATTCTTACCCCTGGAGGAAAACGCTCTCGAGATAACATTATGATAATATATGTTACACAATCCTCTGCTGTTTTCTTTAATCTCTGTATTTTATTTTCTTTATATTATTCATCTATTATGAATGTTTTTCCTATGTTTTATGTAGCTTTTAATTTTTATAATTGGATTGTTCTCACTTAAGAGGTTTTATGCAAAGCTTAATTTTGGATTTGAGACCAAAATACTCTAATAAGTAGTAAACCTAGTGATCTTTTTTTTTTCATCGAAAAGTATAGTAAACATCTAGAACGGATTAGAAGTAATTTATTTAATTTTGTTTTATATTATGAAATACAGACCATTAGAGGAACTGATTTTTCACGATTTTAGACGCACCTTTAGCAACTATTTGCGGGCTAACGGTGATCTAAAAAAAAAGTTTAACCCCGTCTTCTTTGAAAATGTAATGAAATATATGGTGGACTTAAAATTAAATTTAAAAAAAAAAATTACGTCGGAACACAAAATTTCCGTAAATAATTTCACATTTACATAGCCAATACAATAATTTAAAAAAAAAACGATAAACCCGCAAATAATTTTCTAAGTTTCCTTTAAAATTATGAAAATTATTTGTTTTTCATGGCATAAACTTCATAATTTTAAAAAAAAATCTCATAATTACTAGGTATTTACTAAAACCTTTTGTTAAAAAAATTGTGTCATTCAGTTTGGACGGGTATTTTGCCCTCAAATCCAATATTAAGTTATACCAATATGAAACAGGCAGCGCAGCCGTTCCTCTTAAGTATGAACAATTTATAAAAACCTAGTAAGTAAAAATAAAAATAATATAGCTCAACTATCACTCAATTAAAGTCAGTCTGTACATGGTATGACAAATATATATATATTTTTTTATATATATAAATAGATATATATCCGTAAAACTTTATTAATTTACTTACTTTTGTAATTTTTTGAAAATGTTATTGATATTTCTGAATACAATTATTTGAATTTGTTTTCAATATTTAGTATTTTGTTTATATTAAAGAGCACTCCTTATCCAAGGACAAGCAGCAGCTTACGCTAGGAAAGAATATTTATTTCATAAATCTGTTATTCACGTGGAATACGTTACAAATACTAGGTACCTAATAAAAAATAAATGTACGTACATACTTACTTTTATTTTTATTTTTACGTACGTATATTTGGGGTATTATACCTGTTATATTATGTGCTCATTGATGTATGTTTTGTATTGTACTTACACGATGTTATTGCTAAATTTATTTGTGTTAAATTTAATATTTATTATTTTATTTCTTGAAAGCTATCTATTCAATCTATGTACCCTATTATTATTTGAGTTTTATAACAAATTATTTAAAAGTCCATATATTAGTTATACAATATAATAAATAAATAAGTAAATAAATATAAAATGACTAATTGGAAGGAGACCGCAGGAGGTCGGTAGCAGGGGGGGAGTTTCATAAAGACGGCCACAACTCTCCAAGGGTTGTTAAAGCACCGAGAATGATGATCAAAGTTATTTACGTGACGCGATGATTCGATTCGTTTGTCACAATGATTTATTGTATGAAGACTTAACGCAGTGAAAAAAAAATTCAAAATTCCCCCGAAAAAGCAGATTAAAATTGTATGCAGCGTTTTTAACCTCACCACAAAACTCATCAAAAACCACAACCACTCGTGTCACGTTATGCCATATCTGCCACCAAATGACAGTTTTCATAAAACTCGTTCTATCTCCCTTTCTCTTATGATCAGCCATTTTCAGAAAGAGAGAACACCAGCTTTCTCTTTACATTATATTTTATTGTCTAGATAGCGTAGGTACTGTCTATTATCTATTAAGTACCAATTAAATAACTATTTCACATGTCGTCACTTGTCACTCAGTCAAGTAACCGTCCAACCCCCCGCCCCAACCCTAACCGTCCAATTTTTTTACTGATTTTTTTACATACTGATTTAAAATTTTTTTGGTGAGGAAAAAGTCACCTGACATTAAAATGCGATACACATTTTTTACTCCGAATAAACTCAGGAATCACTTGTTAAATATTGTCAGGTACGCTTCGATATACTCAGTATAATGTAATTGAGTTGCCGGTGAATCTGTTTTCACGAATCGATATTGTTTTCATTTGAATATTCTCAACGGAATTGAAAATAAGTAAAACAGTTAACATTGCTTCCAGAAGTTCGGAAAAAAATAAAATACGATTCATATAAAAAAAAATACGGAGAATTCGGAGAAGCTTTCATCTCTACTTAACCTCCATTACAATTATCCAAGACATTCTATGTTCTTTATTTGAGGAAGATATATAAATAATATTATAACTATGTGATATATCATTTTTTAGAATAACTAATTGATGTTTTTAAACCTCATTGTAATATATTTTTAATCATTGAAGATAATATTCACAACTCTCTTTTCGGTTTCATGTTTCATTCTAAGAATTGTTAATATTATCTTCATTGATTAAAAACATAGTATATTATAATTTCTTCATGGGATTGGTATTCACTTTGTGACGTAATTATAGATAAATGAATTTTAACAAATATACTTTGTATTCACCACTTTACAAATATACATAGATATCCATATGTTTCGAAAGCGATGATTTCTTCATCAGGAATAGTATTCATATATTCCTGATGAAGAAAGCATCGCTATCGAAACATGTAGATATTTATGTATATTTATAAAGTGGTGAATACAGAGCATATTTTTGAATTCATTTATATTGTTATGTAATATCTAAATTTATTTCAAACAAAATATTCCATCCAGTTAAAGGGATATAGCGGAATATTTTATTCATTTATCTATTTATTTATTTATATCCTCGTGGGCTTTTACACGAAAATAATAAAATACAGTTGTGTTAACTATTTGTTATATAACAACGGTAGAACAAGTACATGGTATCGATTTAAAAAGCACTATGCATGAGTCAAGCATATTTGAAATTACAAAAAAAAACACTCAAATTACATTAATATTAAACTATGCAGTGGTATATCAGCAGAGTATTTATATGGAGTTCATTTCAGCACTAATACGGAATCTCCAAATATGTCGACAATATTATTAACAAAATTAAACAGTCGATTTATAGGTTGAACCTGATAGTTTGTTATTATGTGCTGAAATATAATTTCGTACCACAGAATTGATCTAACTGAAAGAATTTTGAGACTCTGATAAAAGTATGGAATATTATGCCTTTGTTCGTATAAACTTTTATGAGCTAATAATTTAACCAGTGAATTTTATATTTAACCAGTGAATTTTGTATGTATATATATTTGTTTTAAAATTTACGCAGAAAAGGGTCTTAGACAATCCGCCTATCGGACAGCGTAATCAAATGACCCAGTACAACTGTTTTACCAGATTTATATAGTTAAAATATTTTCAATTGTAATATTCAGCTTGAAATTTAAAAAAAACTCAGGAATTTGTCCTCTACCATTTATATATTGTTGGAATGTACTTTGTGAAATGGGGACCAAATAGATAGAATTATATTCTACCCGTTTTCTTACTAAAAAAGTATAGATTGTTTTCAAATATTCTAGTGACTAATCAAAGGGTTCTGATATTTTTAAAAACGTATGCTGTAATACGCCCTCCGTTTGTATTTAGTCATGTTTAAAGACCAGATATGAACAGTCCGGTTCGTTCCAACCTTCCCTTCAGACTACCAATCCAGTCCATTACGGTTTTATTTTGTTTTATGCGAATACAGCAACAAGAGTCCCAACTGCTCCCTGCTAACCGGAGTCAGTGAGGCTACGGCATCCCAAATTGGGGTAAGTTGTGAGGCTGAAGAGTATGGGGTAGGGGATGGAGATGGGGAAAATCAAGATGGGGAAGTATCTGGCTATTCAGATCTATTCACAAAACACGGCTAAAGCCATTTCAAGTAAAGTTTCGATTCTGTATCGACATTTTTCATCATGGCGATAGAGATAGTATCTCCCACCTGGAACGTGCAGCAAGCATACCTACTATAATATGTATATTTTCATATGAATTAAATGTGATTAATTATGAATTTTCTTCCGCACGCCTGGGTTCTAACCCTTGGGACTTTTTCGCGGTAATCCAATAAAAAAGGAAAACATTTAAGTAGTCACGGAAGTCCAAGGTCTACTGTGACCACTGAAGAAATAAATGTCTAGAAGTTTGGTCCATACTTTCTCATTCGAAAGAAAGCTTATGTCGCCAATTATTTTTAAAAGACCTTCCGACTAGTAGGCTCAGACAGGCCGATGAATTTGATTATCCAAAGTAATTTCGTAATTTGAAATTCTTTACCGATTTAAAACAAAATAAAATTGACCCTCACATTGAGCATAAAGACACGCCCACGTCACATTTCTATTGGTCTACGTCTTCAGTGAATGTGACAAAGCAAAAAATAAAGTAATCCGCGCTCAGTCGTAAAATATTGTTACTGGACGCGTGCGTATGTGAAAAATTAGAATTTATAAAACTGTTCACTTTTATTGAGACATTAATTGTCGATTCAAGAGCTATTAAAATCCTAACAAATGTTTCGTCAGTAACCAGAACGGTGTTGGATTGGAAATAGAAAAACCGGTGGGAAAAAAATATTATTATCAATCGGAGTTGACTGAGTGGTTAATAAATGTTTCTTTCCTTAAACTTGAGGAACTTCTCGAGTAGAAAATACATAGAACGCGATTGTGCGAAATAATTCGTTTAATAAAGTTACGGTGATCCCATTAGGGAGCTGGCGTCCTGTTATTTTGATATAATACCAAATATTGAGCTGGAATAAGTGGTTATTATAGTACAATATAAAGCAGTGATCATCAAACGACAAAAAAATAACAAATGAGCCTGTTTTCCATAAATTTTCTTATTAAATTTTGCTTCAATAATGTTATGTAGCTACCAGTGCAGACGTGCGACATATCACGGGATATTATAATTGTAGGATTTATGAAGCTTAAAGGTTGCAACAAGAATAACGTTTGTATTATATTTTTTTTAATCTATTGCCACTGCCGATAATCAAACCCTGATCCACTATGCTGACTATTACCCCATCAAGTATTTTAAGAACGGAGGGACCTTTTTTTATTGTATAATATGCATTACATAAATGGGAGCTTTTACCCGCTAAGCCACAACAAGTAGCTTGTCAGCTGGAGTTTAGTTTTAGTTGAACAATATTATGTAACATGACAATAAATAACAATCATCATATAAATGTAGCGCAATAATAGAACAATATAGGTGCAAGCATGTTGTGATCAATGTACACAAGTTGGGGAAAAAAATGAAAACAGCTTAACAGATTTGTTATAGAGATACTACACTCTAATTACACAATATCGATTTAAATAATATTATTAAAAAAACACCAAAATATCAGCAAGTATTAAACAAAATTTGTTTGTTATTTTAGGGATAGACTTAATTTATACACTTTAATAATTTCGTCATATGTGGAAAATGAGAAATATGTATTCTAGAATTATAATGTTGATTTCATCACATCATATCCGAAAATACATTGTTATTACCAGCATTAATAAAGCGCCATGTATCACCCAGATTGTAGCACAAAAGTATAATGGGATGCGGTGACAGTGTCAATCTAATTATTTCTAATGGGGTCATCCATGATTGAAATACGCAATTATTATTATTATTTTTTAAAGTATATTTATCTATACAATTTCAATGTATTATAAATGTAATGTTACTGTGCCTGTCTCACTAGGAGAACCTGTGTTGAGAGCAAGCTAAGTTTACAGTTTACAAAGTTAACATTTTAATAAAAATAAAAAACGTTAAATCCTTTTTTGTTGATTTTATTTTATTTAAGTGTAGAGATTTGATACAAACTCAGATACTTTCTATAGACACTGCTAAAAACCAGCCGCACTCCGGGCTCCGGAATGCGTAGCTGAGCAGTGACCTTTTTGTCAATTACAAAAACTATATGTTAAAATAAAATATGTAAATTACCATATTCATATTGATAAATAAACGTTATTGTTATTATTATATTATTCCAAAAGAGTGCCGAATTGTGTAAATACATATATTCCGATGACCGGTCATTAACATGAAAGGTATAAAACTTATGAAAGTTGCAAATGGTTTGATTATTTAATTTTTATCTTTCGTATAGTATATTTATTATTGCGTATTAAAATAACTCCACACAAGCAAGTTGGACCAACGTATTTTATTAATACCTCTTTTTACATATTGCGACTGGGTAGCACATTATGTTTATAATTGGACTATGACATCCCATATTGAGATAATGTTGTAAGGCTGAAAGGAGTGATGAGATGAAGAGGAAGGTTGGTAAGTTTCTGGCTATTCAGAACATGACTAAATTCATTTCAAGCTACGCAACGTTTTGATTCGGAATGAAGGTTCACCGGGCGATGCTGAGAGTATCTTCCAATCTAGAACGTGCCCAAAATGAAACATAAATGTATATAATTTCATTTTGTTCTTTCTCATTGTAATTTTTATTGCAGTTGTTGACTTCAGCTATACTTGCATATTCATATATGTACCTATTTTATAATTGCATCTACCTACATTTCTTACCTACTTTTTATTTTTTTTCTTATATGAAATAGATATCCTTCATTATGCGTACTTTATATTTATGATTTATTCCATCACCTTTACGTAAAAGTCGTTTTTAGGCGTATAAATAAATTTCTTCAAAAGATTTGTAGTCGCTTTGTGCAGACAAAGCTTTGCTTTCGAAGCATGTTGATATTTATATATTTAAAAAGTGGTGTAAACAAAGCAATTCTTATTAATTTAATAATAAATTTCTTTCACTACACCGAGGTGAAAAAAACTTTCGATCCCGCAACCTCTGCAAAAGATCTAACCGGTCGACCATAGGAAGAAAAACATAAAGAGGAATAACTCACGATCATGCCCCGACTCTGTCTGCTTCCTCAATACGGCGTCCGTACTGCCGGACAGCAGCTCGGACACGCGGAAGCGCTCCGCCTCGGCCAGCGCGAACACGTCCTCCATCTCGTCGTCCAGCTGCACCACCTCGGCGCTCGAGGCCGCCGCGCCCCCCGGACCATGATTATCTCCCTGCAAGAACAACACAAACAGACAATTAGCATTAATCATAAATTACCAGTTTAGTCATGCCAGTCCACTCCCAGCGACTATGAGGGGTGCCTAAAATTGCCTCTGTTAACATAATGTGTCTGATATGTCAGTGAGGAGAGATTCCAATGGGATATCCAATTAATTCTAAAGAGTCTCTTCTAATTGACATGATCTTCACCATTGTTTGGAACTTTTTGTAACTTTTGTTGCTGATGTCTGTCTTCTCACACGCAAATTTTTTTATTTTTTATTTTTTTATATGAATACCGCACAAGAGTCCCAACTGCTCCCAACCGTCTGGAGCCAGTGAGACTATTGCATTCCCATTTGGGGAATGTTGTGAGGCTGAAGGTATTGGGGATGGGAAGGATAAGGGGAAGAGGAAGGTGGGGAAATACCTGGCTATTCAGATCTGGTCACCAAACACGGCTAAAAGCCATTTCAAGCAACGTTTCAATTCTGAATGGTGGTCTTTCACCAGGGCGATACTGAGAGTATCTTCCACTCTGGGTCAATGTTTTTATATTTTTGTGTAAAAAAATAAAAATGTTTTTAAGTGAAATTATTATATTTAGTAAAACTATTCCTATTTTTATCAGTAGTGTCTTAGGGTGGAATAAGTGGGACGGTTTTTCTGGTTCTGGAAGACCATTATTCCAGGAGAGAGGAAACACAAAAGCTGATGACTATTGACTTGTGTACCTACAGCGGGGAGAAGGGATCACGGACGCTAGTTCTCCGGATTTGTTTTCATTGAAATACCAGTCGAACAAATGCAGCATTCCTTTCAGACTTTTGCGTTCGTATTTTGCCATCCGAGCGTATAGGGCAATCTAACGGATTGTATGTATTTGTTTTTCGAGAATTTAAATGCTCTATGCTAGAGACGGCTGCCAAACTTAATAGTAGGGCGCCTTGGCTATGTACACAGGGTCAATAGCTATATACTATTATAGTATTTGAGGTTTTTGATTGTTAACATTGGCTTAGTACCTAATAGCATTGTCCGGGGTCTGGGCAAAACCCAGGAAGAGACATCGCAAATTTGTCAGAATACCGGTTATCTAATGAGAATTCACCCTGAATTTAAAAAGAAAACAGTTTTATTTTTTATTAGGTTTTACAGGAGAAAAACATTGCTTTACCTAGGTTACTAAAATGAATCGATCCCAATAATATGGTACATATATTGAAAAGTCATCATGTGTTCTAATGATGTCCCATCAAAAATGAACAAAAAAAATTCCGACCCTTTCCTCGAATAATGAAGTAAAAATGTCCCTCACAATATTCACAAAAAATGACACAAGGTCAAGTCTTCCTTGAAATAGGGGTGGAAAACTGAATTCAATAAATCTAAATCAATTCCGTTCCAGTGGATATTTGTCATGTATGCTAACCCGGCCGGGAAACCCTAAAATGATTATGGGTATGTCAACCAGTTACGGTAGATAAGAATACAACCCCTATTTTCATACGTAACTTCTTTTTTTGTCAGATACCAATTGACAATTCGAAGGACCGAACAAAGCTTCAAGGTTCGTATCACAATATAAAATATGATTATAATAGGAAATACGTATTCCAGCTATAATTCAAATACCCGGCCAAAAATAATATTTATGAGACGAGAGGCCTATAAATTAAACAAAGTTAGATAAATGATGAATTCGTGTAAGGTACAACACTTAGAAAAATTATCAAGTAATTTGGTGTTCTTTCTATAGAAATTTTAACCTTTTGTGGTGAGATCACAAACAGATCGTACAAATCACTTGCTTTATCTTAAGAACACGGTTTCACGGATAATTCAAAATGCTGTCGAAATCAGATAAACAGATAACAATGGATTCAGATCTTAAATCATAATTTTCTTTACTTAAAGAAAACATGACAATCGACCAGTCGGTGGCTGAGTTGGTACCGCATCTGGGCCTGACCCATGCGTCGTGAGTTCAATCCCTCGGCCGGCTAAGTCCTCTATCAAGATACAAGCAACATCTTCCGCTTACTGTAATGTAGTAGGAGATTTTCAAATATTGTCAGGTTATTCGTAACCCGGGAATATAACAAAAAAAAAATTTTGCAAAATTCGTTACCTTGGTACAAAGGATTGAAGGAATATTTTTTCTTGTTTCAGCAGGGTTCCGATAAATTAGTATCCACAACTTAACCACCGAATTAATATGTTCACGTTTAACTGCTATCAAGTGCGTAGGCAATCACGGTTAAACAAAACAGTCATTTTCACAAGATAAGCGCAATATTTCCCTGATTTTAAAGTGATTTCAGTTGATATTTTGTTGTCAGGTATTTCCAGAGTTGGAAACAGTTTATTCGAGTATGATTTGATATAAGAGAATTTGCATTCGAATCAAGTACTTGGAACCGAGTTTCCACTTTTAAAATGGTGCAATTGTTTCATGCAATGTATCGGACAGCTTAAAATATACTTTAAATGGGACATGGAGAAATGCCTGCTGTTCGTGCGATATGCACTTTAAATGTGGAACAATCGTTTCCATGCAAATCCCCGATAAGCAGAATCTTGCACGCCATTTCACAGGAATTCCCAATGATATCTGCTCTGATATGGTCACAGAGGATCAGATTTTATAAAATATTAAAACAATGGTAGTTACTTGAAACAGAAATTACAGTATTATTAAAAAGAACAACCAAATTTTTAAGTAACTGTGTAACGATGTTTTAAAAACTTTTTTGTGTAATAATGTCAGCGTCTAATTGCGACACTATTACAAAAAAAACGCTGAATTTATTTACATCTCGCTAGCGTTATTTGGGTGTCTAGATAATTTTTATTCCCCCACTAAAAGAACAACAAAAAAATAGCATCAACTTATAGGTGGAGAACTGCTAGTAACTTGTTCCTCTCTGCACCAAATTAATGCAGGCGTACCTAAAGGATCCGTGCTGTCACCGACACTGTTTTTGTTGCACATAAACGATTTCGTTGATTATGGACCAATACACTGATACGCCGATGACAGCACCGTTCACGATGGTTTTCTTTTCCAGAAGCCCCTTCCACTATTGACGTCCGAACAGTTCCGGAAGCTTTGAGAATAAAAGTTGACCACCACCTCGAGAAGGTTCGTGCCTGGGGAAGGGCTAAACTGGTCAGCTTCAACGACTCAAAAACCCAAGCGTGTCTGATCTCAGCAAAAAAAGGTGGTCAT
The DNA here is from genome assembly GCA_022606495.2 of Halesus radiatus. NCBI lineage: Eukaryota > Metazoa > Arthropoda > Insecta > Trichoptera > Limnephilidae > Halesus > Halesus radiatus. The sequence goes on along the minus strand of JAHDVE020009491.1, from coordinate 39,298 downwards.
TGAATTTCTGGTGCAATTCAATGGGATCATCCTCCCCAATATAGACTCCATTGAGGTGATTGGAGTAAGTATTTCAGACCAAATCAAGTATCGGGGCTCTATAGAAGCTCGAGTATATCTGGCTTCCAAGAAACTGGGTATTTTGTATAGAGCTAGCAGATTCCTTAATAGTTACCAACTGCGAATCTTATATAAATTACAAGTACGTACAACAGTTGAATTTGGAAGTCACCTTTGTGCTGGAGCTCCCAAATACTGCTTAATTCCTTGCAAAGGAGGGCAGTTCGTCTGATTAACAATCCGTTGTTAACAGACCGACTGCCATCTCTAATGCACAGACGCAATGCAGGTATGCTGAGTCTGTTCTACAAATATTTCGATGGTGCCTGCTCGAAGGATCTAGCAGCGTTGATCCCCTCCGCGTAGGTGCACGTGCGTGAAACTCGATGGATACTAGCGGAACATCCGTTCACAGTTGATGTTGGCTTCATGACAGCAGCACCTTGAGGTGATTTTTCACAAAAATGGCGCTATACAAATCATCAAATTATTATTATTATTATCATTAACGGGTCGTTTCGTCGACTCGTTATTTTGTAAATCGGATCGTAAGTAGAACGAGCTACTGGCATCTGTCTTTCCACCTACATTTAATCCGGGCCTCATCAAGACCCGCATTAACAAATCCCTTCCTAGAGCCCCCTCCTTAACCCGTTTCACAACGCTGTCCAACCGGGTATCGATATAGTTCCCATGTATGTGCTCTTTATATACAGGGGTGCTCTTGTGAGAAGTTACTTAAAAAAAGTAATATTGAATTTTAATGAAAACATCACTCACGTAAACAATAAAATAAAATAAATCGCAATACCAATTACATAAATTAAAATACAAAATAAACTAACTAACTAACTAACTAACTAACGAAGGGGTAGGCAGAGAGGACGGACCGCCAGACAGCTCGATCTTGGCATACACTTCTTGCTTCATTCACTTTCATACAACGTCTCATACATTCTCTTCTGTTATTCCGACTTCTGACATGGCCCGACTCAAGTATTTATTCCTCACTTGATCGTCCTTAATGTCTTCCTTTGGACGTCCCCGGCTTCTTCTTCCATTCACATTTGCGTCATATATTCTCCTTACACTCCTTTCTTCATTCATTCGCTCTACATGCCCAAACCATCTAAGCGTCCCTTTCTTAATCTTGCTCACTACGCTTACATCAGCCTTGCAGTCTTTACGAATCTCAAAATAAAACAAAATAAAACAATAGTTATAATTTATACTGCTAACGGCCCAGAGAAATGTTGACTGGCGGGGCTGTACGCAGTTGTGCATATTAATTTAGTGTTTCCGAGAAAAGTATTAAGCCCTTTGATTGACAGGGGAATATTGATACGAGGGGAATTCAAAAAGTTCGTACAAGTGACTACAAATAAAATGGTTTGGGTAATTTTTTTAAAATTACCCTTTATAAGACTAATAATGGTCGAGTGTCCTCATATCGGTATCATATACGATTTCCTAGAATACTTGAAAATCGACGTATTTTTGGCTAATACATTTTTCATATATTTCTCAAATATTTTCCTAGTATAGAATATTTTCAATTGTATGTACAAATAAAAATTGGAGAGGATCAGGGGCGATATTCCCGTTATTTTTAAGGAAGATTCCTTATGTTTTTCCTTAGTGTTAAAGACTTTTTGAATAACTTCGGAATTTCGGTGAGACATAGTAAAAAGATCCTAAATAGATTGTCAAGAGATTATTTGAAAACACAAATTTATGAAATATCTTCAAGTGATATAAAATTTGAACTAAAACTTTTAAAAACAATTAAATTATGTTATAATTCATTTTAATACATTTTTATTTTATTTTTAAATACCATAAGTAAGCCTTTTAACGAAGAATCACGATTTATAAAAAGGTACCTACCTCATTAGACAGTAATGACCTTTTTTGTCTCTAGTTCTAAAAGTGACACTTGAATTTGCGCTTGACGTGAATTATCAAATATGTCAACATCTACTCGTATACAATGTTTAATAATGTTTACGAACTAATTATGTTTAAAGTAAATAATAACGTAATTGGTAAATTACTTAATTTTGAGTTTTCCTTTTGTTGAAACATCGCACATATTGAGTTTTTCTCTTGTTAAAACATCGCAAATATTGACATTTTTGATGAATGTCGCTCGGTGAATTCGACTGATAGCTGTCATCCGAGAGAATCGGAACCCCAGTTAAGTAAGAAGGCTTTAACCCTGAGGAAAAAGTTAAGGAATGTTCCTTAAAAAGAACGGGAATAGCGCCCCTTGTCAAATTATTTTGGGGCATATAAAACCAATTCGAATTCAATTCAATTGATTTTGGTATGTTTGTATCAAAGAATAAGCCGATGATGATGATTTGTTTTGAGTTGTTTTTCGACAATGACAGTTCATAACTTGCCCATGAGGTAAAATTAATAATATTTGCTATTTTTTCATCCCCTTTTCAATGATCATACCGAAAAGTTGAAGTCAAATCTTGGATTGCCATTAGACTATGAGTTAACTTATTGGGCGGCCCATCTCCTTCCTTTGTCCACGGTTCAGAATGCTTTTAGAACTTTGTTTGACAATAATAATTCAAGTCATCAGAAGAAACAAATCGATACAAAAAGCTTTTCCTTACAGTCTATATATATATATATATATATATATATTCCTTATAGCTAAACTCTCCTGAAAAATTTGAGAGAGCTTTTGCAGCACTCATTTCGGTAAAACTTTTGACAACCCTATATTATCAGTTAAAACTAAATGTATACCCCTTATCGATATGCCTTAAGAGGAGCGGCTGCGCGGCCTGTTTCATACAAAACTTAATTTTTGATTTGAGGCCAAAATACTCACCTAAACCTAATGATCTTTTTTTTCATCAAAAAGTGTAGTAAATATCTAGTACGGATTAGTGATTTATTTATTTTTTATTGTTTTTTTTTACGTACTAGCTATTTATTAAACCTTTAATTTAAAAAATATATATTTATGAAACAGGCAGCCTAGCCGTTCCTCTTAAGCCTCTAGTATTCTATACACATTCATTCGCAATACTATATCATGCATCTTAGGAATATTTACCGCAGTAACTGATTTCGATGGTCTGTAACCGTGGGGGTTATATATATAAGGATGTTCTTCCACTTCTAAATTCAGCAGACCATTTTCTAACTTTGATGTTGTGGGAAGTCACCAAAGTCACCGTGAAAAGCTGAGCACCCTTTCAAAAAAATGGCCAGCGTTCTGTCAATACAAAAGTGAAAAATCAAATCTTTAAAATTTTCTATTTTATCCGCTTCATTAAAAAGCCGAGAACATCTCTTTCAAACTCCTGTCAAAACTAAGTTTATTGACAGTTCGCCTTCAAATTTTAACAGGATGATGACATAAGATAAAATAACTTTTAACTTTGTAAAAAATTTCGTATATAATGACAATGTCCGAAAAAAGTTTGACAACAGACAAATGTTCTAGAAAATTAAAAAATGGACACACAATGTATACGTCCTCTATAAAGTTGTTAGTTGAATTTCACAACGGGTCTAAGCTCATATATAATACATTGGGAGTGACTACATCTTCTCCACGGACTTACAAACAATCACAAACATTATCACAGTATTTAATAAAAATCGGTAGCCAATTTCTGAAAACTTTTTCTTTATTTAAATGTTTTTCTTGTATTCATTCCCACCATAAACACGCATGCTGTTATACTTTACTTTACAACAAAAGGCAACATAATTACATGAAGTACAAAATAATCCTTCCTAAGAGGACATTCGCAAATAATACAAAGAAGCGAATGATTTTTGTGAAAGACAGATACAGATAGTCAATGCTTTTACCTCCATAAATTGGAGACAAACCCAAATAAAATCAAGTAATAATAATGAAGAACGTCGTTAAATAAAAGCGAATATTAGGAACATTTCTTGGAGCTGGTCGCGATATTTTTTTATTACAAGCTATTAAAAAAAGAACAAAGCAAGAGAAAAATATTTTTGTAACATTCGACAATTATGTGATGATAATATTGACAATTCAACGAACAAAAGTAAACATTAAAACATCAAATATAAAAACCTCCCTTTAGGAGAGGTAAGACACGTTTTTTCCAAAAAATTACTGCAGATATAAAATATACAGACACAGAAAACATTGGGGTCTTGTGAAAGCTTGGGGCTGTAATAGGTGGTTCGGCACGTTTTAATTTTGGTGAATACAAAGTTAAAATGATTTTCTATAGCGAAATCTTTGCTCTACACTCTCCTTTAAAATTTTGTTTTTGAATAACTAAACGTTATGTTCATTAAGCTTGCAAGAAAAAAAACTGATTTTTGTTTACTTCACAGGCTTCAACTGTTCAATAGTTTTAATCTTATTAACAAGATTCATGAACAAAAAAACTGTGTGAGGCACGTAAATTAGAAAGCATATTAGCAGCAAGCATTCATTTATGCAAATATTTCTTTATATTATTGGACTTTATTGCTCCCAACGATTTGATCTAACGCAATGTTAATGAATAAGTAAAACGTCAAACTCAATATGATTTCAAAATATCACCACTTCTTCCACGGTAGTATTTTACCCTATTACCGCCGTATAATCTCGGTTTCTATTCCCATGCTGATTTCCTACCAGACTTTAATGTTTTAGAGAGACGTTCAGCGTGTTGTTTCTACAACACCCAGCGCCACTCGGATGTACAATATTGGTTTGTAATTTAATGATGAAGGGCATCATGACGCATGAAGCGGGTAATGGAAAAGTTAATTAGATGCCATTTACTATCTTGAGTCCGGCAATTTAACACGCAATCATGTACGTCGAAACTTATAACGTATCTGGTGGTGAGTATTAAGAACCAGTATAAGACATTAATCCTGGTGCAATTTTTTCTCGTCACTTGAATCGGCATAATTTTAAAACATCTTTTTTCTTCTGATATATGCCAACATAGCAACGAAACAGGTTAATTAACTAATAAAAGCGTTTACACATAATCATTAAAAAACATGTACAGTAATAAGATATAAAAACGCATGGTTGAAATACCTTTGTTATTAAATGCGTTTTATTGAGAATTATGGAAGTGAGTGCGGGCTATATGAATGCAACAGGTTTAATAAAAAAAAACTTAAATTTTTTACGTAATAGTCCGGACGGTGTATAATCAAATAAATAAATAAATGTCTTCAAAGATGCGTAGTAATTTTAAGGCGTCATCATTAATAAAATGAATTATGAAGTATTTTATTTACACCATAAATGGCGAGAGGAAGGCGAATTGAAAAAGATCATTTACTCATAAGGCCACACAAATTGAGTTATTCTCCCCAATTATAATAAATCATCGTGTAATTCGTTTATTGTACGTGCATAGCAATATTATATTATTATGAACGTTCTCCCCATTAAGAATTAAATAAGATAAATTAAATAAGAAATATTTTGTCCAAACCACTTTTTAATATATAAATATCAACATGTTTCGGAATCGAAGCTTCCCCATTAGAATAATGATAAGTATAGACAAATAGTAAACATAGAAAAATAATAATGAAAAAATAGACAAATTACAGACATTTATAATAATTAACAATAGTTATTTGTCAGTACTAGTCATTATTAATTAGTATACTGCGTATCTTGATGAGAGAAGCTTCGCTTCTGAAACATGTTGATATTTATATATTAAACAGTGGTTTACACAAAACATTTCTTATTGATTATATTAATGATGACACGGCAAAGTAGTTTTTTTGAAGAAAAAAATAATGAGAATTCAGTAATTTGATATCAAGTTGCAGGATTACGTTGAATACGGTTGAGTTAGCTCTGACACCTCGAAAATCAATGGGAAGATATCGAAAAAAATATACGATTGATAAAATTCGTGGTGTAGGCGTTAGTATGAATGCGTGGGTTGAAAATATCCTTTCCACGCGCCCCGGGGCAGGTGCCCCGATTGCCCCGCTTCTGACGGCTCTGTGTAGCGGATAAAGGTAAGAAAAAATCTTTCGACCTTCTTTGTAATGAAGTTGACCTTATAAAAATGTATTATTTTTGCTTTGAATATGTATATATATTCCAGACGGCTTTCAGAAACACGTGTATTTATCCCTTGTGGAGTTTTTGTTACATTTAATTTTCTTTGAAAATCTTGAAAAATAATCGTAGGATGCCATAAGAGCACAATATTTATCAAATTGTTTCTTAAATCTTTTTTTGCAATAGTCAGAATTATTTTTAAGGCTTGGTAGTTGATTGGTGAAAGGATAAATAGGAGAGTTGAAATGGGTAACGGGTTATCGTGGTTGAGGACCAGAAGCGATATGAAAGGGTTGTCACCAACAAACTTTAAGATTATGACACCGGAAGAATAAAAATATTTGATAATGTTTTAAGGGCTTTCGTAAAAGCTCGCCAACGATTATAGCATTGTTCTCTTGCTTTTTGATATTTTTACTACAACGAATGCTCGTTTATGGATAATAAACGAGCATTCGTTGTAGTAAAAATATTTAAAAATATTTTATTTCATCATTTACGTCATTAATAGAAAAAATTTTAACTTTTCATAGTCCGTGGTTTTGCAAATAACTCTGAATATCTGTAAATGCGTGTAAATGCGAGTACTATCGAGAATTTCAGTTAAATCGGGGTAGAATTTTTCGCTTTTTTCTAGTTATTTAAAAAAATTGTTTTCCAGTCATAAATTTGAAAAGACCAACATTAATATTTCAAACAAATACCAACTCTTTTTTTGCCAATAAATTTAATATCATTATAATAATTTTTTATTAATATTTTAGATTGATTATTACTTACATTAATCAATTTTTGTTCATGTTTATAATTTGTATATTCTAACATTATTATGTTTATCATTTGTTTATACTTGACATTACTATTTTTTAGTATTCTGTATATTCCTGATGAGGAAAGCTTCACTTTCGAAACATGTAGAAATGTACATATTAATAAAGTGGTAATTACAACGTCATTTTTAATTAATTTATTATAAATATAATATCAATGGCAAATAAGATTAAACAGTAACTGCAAGATCATGCAATGTGCAGTGTTTTCTAATATTGTGTCCTGTGTGTGCGAAATCATATCCTCTTGAGTTAAACTTTATAATATAAGGTCTTAATCACGAGTGACCTGCCAGGTAAGTATGCTTCTGTATCATAGTAGTTTGTAGTTTGTACATAATAAGATAAACCCTAGCAAGGAATATTTGTACTGGGCCTTTGGGGTGATTTTTCACAAAAACGGCGCTGTAAAAATCATCCAATTATTATTATTATTACCTTAGATTAGAAACCTAAGGTAATAATAATTACTACTTTCTAGATTTCGTATGTAGTTTTGGCTATGTATTTCAATCCATTACCCTTTATGGATGATGATGACTGAATTGTTTTCATTTCTTGATACATATTATACGAGTTTTGGTCGCTCCCGTTATAGTCAAATATATCAACTTATTGGGGAAGGTAATATAAACAAATCTCTAATGAAACACGAAAGAGATAAAGATAGGGAAAATAAAGAGCTATTAGTCGCATCTGGGAATCGAATCGAGGACCTCTGTTTTACCGGGACAACGCTCTATCCACTGAGTTATCGAGACCTGTTTATTTTACGTCATTTTTATCGATATCGTACTTTAAATTTAAGACTTACAAATATGTAATCTTTTTGTATGATTGTAAAGTTCTACCCAAAAGTGTTTGCAATCTAGATAGTGTCTTGGATATACCTATCCGATTTTTATTTATATGGGAAGTTTAGAAATAATATTCAATTTATTAGAATAACTTATTGAAGCTTATTAATTTGAGGTTTATAAATTTTAATAACTTAATCCAATAAATTTAAAAAAATCGTTGCATTTAATGTACTTATTTATTTTTTAAAAGATAAACAAACTTTTCCAGGTTACTAGTATATGCTGATACTTGAAAAACTCTTACCACTATCATAAGCGAAAAATGTTGCTTGTGAAATGATGGAGGACTTAGCTATCAGATGATTGAACCCACGACGCTAGGATCGAAACGCCTTTGTCTACTCAGCTACTAACCGTTCGGTAATTGTCCCAGTCACATTGCCTCAATATGTCTTTCTAACTTAATTCATAGGGGGAATTTAAAGAAAATTACATGATTATATACTAGTGTTTTATTAAAATATGAAAGAATAGCAAACTTATTAATTTTTTCGCCGTCACATTAAAGGAATATAGTTTTGTACAAAAATGACATTTTGAGAATAAAAATATTATTCCTTGATATTTGAATTCTAAGAAGAATGTTCGCTAAAAAAATAATCACTAGACGTTTTCATTCAAAATTTAAATGAGAGAAAAAAATAATAAATTCGCGTCGCTAGGAAAAAAGGTTTTTTTCCAGAATCCATTCTCCTGAATGCCGTTATTTTCGCAATTTCCATAAATTATTATTTATAATCAAAATGTCAGGTGATGTTATGAACGGATGCACTTCACTAGAGATTAACTGTGGTGTTCCTCAAGGTAGTACGCTTGAACCTCTGCTTTCTATAATTTACATTAATTAATTATGATCTTTACTAATAGGCGGCAAAATTAGTGCTTTCACACACAGTTCTAACATTCGAAAAATCACAGAGCGGAAACTGGCATAAAACTAGCCAAGCAATGGCTAAACCTTCTTGCATTAAACGCCACTAAAACGAAGTATCATTGATTCAATACCACTAAGGCTGGACAATCGAGTACACCACACATAATAAAAATAGATAAATCAAATTACATAAGTCAAAACAGTCAGTCGCTTTGTTATTGTGATGCACTTGAATGTGTTCACGTAATTAAATACTTAGGTAAATTTATACATAATAACCTTAAATTTAAACATCAGGTTGAAAATCATGCAAAAAAATTAAGAAAATTAGTTCATATTTTTTGTGTTTTAAGAAATGTATTGAACCAAATAAATTTTAGAAAAATACTTTTGGGCTGTGCAACTGCATCCTAACCTACGGTATTATCGGCTGGGAGTATCGGGAGCTAGAATAATTGACCCACTACTGAAGTCACAGAAAGCAGTAATCAGAGTCATCACTAGGAAATATTTCAGTTATCCTAGTACTCTATAAAGATTTTAATACTCTTTACGTGCTAGAAAGTTTCATAAAAAAGTTATCACAAATGTAAACAAAAATATAGAATATATTAGTAAAATCGAACACAAATGTCAAACTATAAAGATTTTAATACTCTTTACGTGCGAGAAAGTTTCATAAAAAAGTTATCACAAATGTAAACAAAAATATAGAATATATTAGTAAAATCGAACACAAATGTCAAACTATAAAGATTTTAATACTCTTTACGTGCGAGAAAGTTTCATAAAAAAGTTATCACAAATGTAAACAAAAATATAGAATATATTAGTAAAATCGAACACAAATGTCAAACCAGAAACCGTAGTAGAAATGATTTGACAATCCCAGTGAGTGCCACCACAATGCATCAAAAAATACACACCTATCTTGGATAAAAATCTGCAATAAAATCTCCCCCAATAATAATAATAATAATAATAGTTGGATGATTTGTATAACGCCGTTTTTGTGAAAAATCACCTCAAGGGCGTTGTACAAATATTTCTTAACTAATTATGTACAAACAGATACAGAAAAAAACATACTTACCTGGCAGGTCGCTTCGAATGAACACAGTTTTAGAAAAATTTATTCATAGAGATGATAGTTTTACATGGTTATTTGTTTCTCCTTTTCTGTTGATGTTACATTTATTAGATGATTGGTGGCACAGGAAGAGGTGGTATTTGTTGAATTATTGGTATTAATTTTTAGGACTGGAAAGTATTCATAAAATGAATTTTAGGACTCGAAAATACCTATAAAATTACCTTAAAAAGTGTAAGAAGCTTTTAATAAATATTAACGTTTTTATAAGGTATAATAATACTGCGGATTGTCATCCTTCGGCAAAAATATTACCAAATGACCTCCGGAGAACAGAGTCCTGGAACCCGTTAAAAAATATTACACAATTTTATTTAATTTTCCTATAGTACATAATCTTCGTTTTATTTAATTTATTTTGTATTTCTTAATTTTCTTTTATTCTAATACAATTTCGGAACCCGAGTAAAAGAGTCAAAACTACAATAAATTGAAAACAATAAAACACCTTGCAGCTCAATATTTTGATACCCACCACATATTTAATTCCTTAGAACGGGCAATATTTTATAATAAGTGTGAATTACAATGTTTTCTCTTCATATAAATTCATGAATATTTTTATAAAACAATATATATATATATATATAAAAATCGTGTTAATAATTCACCACGACTCAAAAAAAAATTGCTTACTTCTACAGTGCCATTTTCGCGAGAAAATCATCACAAGGGCGTATGTAATTTACACATATGTAATTTATTTTAGCTATAATATAGACTTTTAACTAATAACTTAAAGCAAAGATTTATTAATAGTAACCTACTGTTTACTGGCTTACTCTGTTGTGCCGTGTCGGATTACTTTTTTGATTATATGAGGAAAAAAATTACCGAGACGTTACTATAAAAACCAACAAAATATCGTATTATGAGTTAGCGGAATGTGGAAGACTACTGTTATAGTAAATAGACATCGGATCGTATGCATTTACGTATTTCTGACGAGATTTCGACCCTCGTGACTGTTATATTCCCAATTTACCGATAGGATGATTATTTAATTATCTGTAAAAATAATATTTATTTATCAAATAATTGATTTGGCACTATAACGGACACAAATGTCGTATTCTCGTCGGGTAAAGTACAAAAATGCATACAATCTGATCTGACAACATGATCTAATAAAAAAAATCTTGATGCTCTATGCTGACATCTATGTCACTCTGCGCGAAGTAATTTAATGCACGACTGCAATGTACAGTAATAAATGCAATTGAAGAACAGATGTCACCTGTAAATGCAAAAAATAGAGTTTCGTGAAATAGTAGGGCTATTGAACTTGCTATCATGTAGTTTTAGAGTAATTTCCGAGAATATATTATATAAATAACACGATTAAATGTATGTAAGAAATCAATTAAAAATTTGGTAGTAAATTATGAATATTATATTGATTAGAAAAAAATTTCATTTAATAATATCAATGGTGTTTAATATTACAGTCTTTTTTATATTATTACCAGGGCATTTCAAGACAGTAAAAAACTCGTGTTTTAAACATGCAATTTTTATTTATTCATTTCTATTTATTTTGCAGTTAAGTCAAATATCATGTAAACAATATTTCATTATATTACATAGATTGAATAATGTAAAGCAATAATAATGTGTACTGTACATTCTTTATATATTATGTTTCTTGAACGCCAACCTAGTCATAATATTCTAGAAATTTATTCAATTGGTATTATATTTTTTTATTATTTGACAATACGAAGCTAATTACTTTTTCTTTGAAAATTGTTCTTTACATTTAAACGTTCTTTAACTATAACGCCGTTTCCCCACAGGGGTAGGTAGACAGGACCGCCAAACAACTTGATCTTGGCATACACTTCTTGCTTCATTCACATTCATACATTCTCTTCTGTTAGTCTGACTTCTGACATGGCCTGACTCGAATATTTGAGTCACTTGATCGTGCGATTTCTTCCCAGGGCGTCCGCGACTTCCTCTTCCAAATTTATTTTTTTGGTTTTGTTTCTTGTATTTTTTCGGTATTCACTATAAAGCAGTTTGGTTTTATTCGCTAATTTTATTTACTTGTATTTATTTAATTTACATATTAAATTCGCTTTATTAAATTAGCGAATTTAATAAATCAAACATAGCAAAAGTACACAGTAAATAAAACTTTGAAAACAAAATTTTTGGTTTTGAATTACTTACATTTTATTTTGATTTAACATATAATAACTGGCTATATTGAAACACATATTTTAGAAATACAAATAAATCGCCTTTCCATGTAATTATCTTTTTTGCAAAACGTAAAATAATAAAAAAAAATGTTTTATCATAAAATTGTCTTAAAATATGATGTATTTCAGAAAATAAAACTAATTTCAGAACACCGTTTCGTTAAAGTAAATAAAAATATATTCACTTGGGCTATTGTGATTATTAAACTTGCATTTATCTTCTTATGACCCATCTTGGTGTTGTTATTTAAAACATTTTGAACGACCGCAGCGTTATCAATTTTTGTTTTGCTATTAAATGTCAGACATAAGTTTCAATTTTCAAAATGTGACACACATAAGCACAAGTAAATTGTATTGTTTATTTAATTCCGACGGTGAATTAATTAGACCCACCTCAACACTTCTTTATAACAGCTGCTCGAAAACATAAATTCATTAAAATAATAAATTATATTATATTATATATAAATTCGAAAACATAAATTCATTTGAGTCTCTGCACATAATCTGAATGACATTACGACTGCCCAACATAATAATATAGCACCTGTACCCGTAGGTTGTCGTAAGATGTAAATAGACACTAATTTGTTTGACAACCGCTATAATAATTAACGCTTGACGGACTTATTCTATTGACCACGATGGTTGTCCAATATCAAGGTCTGACCATGGGTCGCCAACCAGTGGTATATTAGTCACCTATGGCTTTTCCTTTTTTCAGTTAGTGAATTTAATACGCTATCAACATGAAAATCGCCTCTGTGATGGGCACAAATTGAAGGCATTAGAGGACCTTAAAAAGCAATAAAAAGTCAATACTTTGTAAACTTCATAAACTTTGTAAACTTTTTAAACTTTGTAAACTGTAAATTGTATACTGTAAACTGCCTGCTCTCAACACAGGTTCTCCTCGTGAGACAGACACAGTAACATAACCCTTATAATACATTGAGATTGTATCAGATGAATAAATAAAATAAAATACTCGAATAACATGCCGAACATGACATAAAAAGTGAAATATTCTTTGCGTAAGGCTCGAGTGGCAAAGCGGAGCGTGCGGCGGTGCCTGCGGTGGACCGTGGGACCATTGAGCGTTCGCTGCCCGACCTCAGAGGCAGAGACAGCGTTCAGCGGAAACTGTCGTAATTGAAACTGCCATCATGGCTTCATACGGTGTTATCGATATAAATTCAGAATAAAATTAATATTTAAAATTTGATTTATTGTGTAAGGATGGTAAGCGTGAAATGTGTAACAACACAGTAGTATATATTTTTTTACACTTATAGAAGTTGGTATCATTTGTAACATGGTAATATATATAATTTTTTTTATTGCATTTACAGAAATAAATAAATCACACACAAATATATATTCACAATGGTGAATTATTTACTATATAATAACATAGTAAATAAATTATGTATTAAAGAAATAAAATAAATAAATAACACTTGATAATTCTCGCCACACTTTCCCATTGATTAATCTACCTCTAAAAGGTGGCTGTGAAGACATCCATATTTCAGGCTTCGATTGAAATTCGGTTATTACCACATTTTTATGCAACGACATCACGCACGCTACTACAAACGCTGTTAAAAAATAAAATGGTTTGAAGTTGGACGTGCTCAAGCGTCCGCCACTCGGGACATTTACGTGTATGAACATGTGTTTGAGGTGAACGCTGCACGTACCGCCCCTATTGAACGCCACGCCAGAGCGGCCACTCAGGCCTTACGCTAATTTTTGTGCTTCCTTCAGAAGACGGAAAATACTTTTTTATGTTTCCTACATAGAAATTGTTAAATCTTGGTGGTGAAGTAGCAAAAGCTCTTGAACTTTGTCGAAATATTACATTAGAAAATTCTTAATTTTTTGCAACCGTTCTCCGTTCGGAACGTTTTTTACAAATATCTAACTGTAAGAACTTAATAGAAGACACAACTTTTTTTTAAGTTTTCAGTTGAGTAAAATGATTTTAAAAAAATTATATAAAAAAATACTATGTAACCGCTCGATACACTAGCGGCCAAAAGGGGAACTAATAAATAGACAATTTTTTATAATCTGTAGATTTTTTGCATGGTCGCATCTCCATGGTCGAGGGGTAAGGTCCTCGACTACGAATCCGGAGGTCGCAGGTTCGAATCCCGGCGTGCGAAAGTACATGAAATTTTATTGAATCAAATTGTGTTATTTCACATTTAATTCGTATATAGATGTGGCACGTTCCAGAGCGGTAGATATTCTCAGTGTAGCTCTGGTGAAAAACATTCAAAATAGAAACATTGCTTGAAATGGCTTTCGCCGTGTTTGAATAACCGGATATTTCCCCACCTTCCTCTCCCCCATCTTCTTACCCTTCCCATACCCTTCAGCCTAACAACAAAATCTAATTGGGGATGTCATAGTCTCACTGGTTCAGGTTAGCAGGGAGCAGATTTTGATTTCTTGGGCGGTATAGATATTTAAAAAAAAAATCTGCATTTGTAATGTCCACCTCAACTGTAATTAGAATATATGAATTAAATAAAATATTTAGTTGAATTTTCCATAACAACTAAATACCTGTATAAACAATGCGTTTTACGGTATTGGCTGCCGACCAATGGATTTGGATCTAGAAATAGTTCGCCTAGACAAGCGGTGTCTATTGTTCGCCTTCTAAACACGTGACTAAAAACCACATTCAAAGGGATCCGAATTATTGTTAAACGGGCGTAATTAAGCGCTCTTACTAATTAGATTGGTGAGATCAAATTCTAAATTACTCGCATCTTATTGCAAGGTTGAAATAACTTATGTAAAATAAGGAACTCCAGTGAAATGTATGAGGTTTTAAAAAAAATACATACGGATCAACAAATGCCGATTTTAAATACATAGGTATTATTATATATAATTAAGCTTAGAATTTATAAATCGAACTTCAAAAATGAATAAAACACCATCTCATCAAAACGCCCTGTTTGGTTGGCATAATTGGCTCGGCGGCTTCTGATCACGCGGATGTTCGCGCATAAATTTCTTCTTTGCAAATTCATTCCGTATGACGTCACACACCCTCCGCCTCTTACCCCTCGGATTGCGTACGTTTTGGGGAGTTTTAATAAATGCATAAATTAGAAATTATTTTTTTTTTTTTTAAATATGCTAAAAGAATATAAGTAACCAAACTCTACTTTATAAGAAAAAAAAATAACCTTCTAATACTTTTTTTTTTAAATCTTATATCCGCACAGGTGTCTCAACTATCCGGAACTAGTGGAAATATGGTGTTCAAGTTTTGGGATATCTTGTGAGCAGTGGCGTGCTTTGATCTATTATCAAAGGTAGACTGTGTGCAATTTTATGTTCGGGTATTAACAAATTGTGCGTTGAAATTTAAAATAGTCATTTTATTACTCGTGCTGCAATATTGTGAATTTTGTAATGTAAAACAATTATCAATGCAGAACGATTTTGGCATAAAAAAATATTCACAAATTTATAGATTATTTTTATCAAAAATTCTTCAATTAGTTTTAATGGTTCATTGTCCTTAGGGTGGGTACAGTTTTTCAGCCTTTATGAACTGCACCCCACTGCTTGTGAGACGGGAGGAAGAGGCGCGAAAATTAAGATAGGGGATAGGAAAGTTAAGGTCTGGTCACTAAGTCATTTAAAGCAAAAAATATGACAATACCTTCAGATCCTGATATTTGTTGGCAGCATGCGTCATTAGCGCCCCCAGTGGCGCTCGTTGGTAGAATTATTTTTTTCGTAAATTTTAATAGATTTTCCGTTTAATACCCGTACATTCTTAATAAATTACGGAAATCGAAAATTCACAACATAAATGTAAGGTAACCTACATATGACTTTACTGCTTTTTTGCTCATAAATGAAAAACATAT
Source organism: Halesus radiatus (assembly GCA_022606495.2). Lineage (NCBI taxonomy): Eukaryota > Metazoa > Arthropoda > Insecta > Trichoptera > Limnephilidae > Halesus > Halesus radiatus. The sequence continues at coordinate 23,354 of JAHDVE020009491.1, read as the reverse complement.
TATATAGTCTATAAGGTTTGTACTAATAGTTGTAAGTCTCGCAGCTCGACGCTCACGCTCGGTCTGGTAGTTTAAGAAATGGAATAAATAACTTATTTTAAAAAGCAGTAAAATCATTTGAAGGTAACCTAATATTTATTTTCGTTTTTTATAATTTATTAAGAATGTATTTCACATAAAATTTATTAAAATGTATGGAAAAATCGGATTCCGTCAATGCGGACCGCTAGAGACGCTAGTGTACGCTACTGTAGCATGTTGCTATCTCAATATATGGTAAATGTCAGGAGCTTTAAGTATCGCCATATTCCTACGGTATTTAAAAAAAAAACATAATTTCGATTGTGAATCTTAGTCTCTCACCGAGGCAATATTTACACAAATAGAAAGCGGGCAATGTAATTTGTAAAACAAACATAAAATACCTTAATAAATAGACGAGCTTTAACACTGCTTTTAATTGAAGCATGCCGTGTTGATTGGGTCACCTTTCGCTTCGAATAAGGTTTCCTTTGATATAACGATAAAAGGCTTTTGGAGGAGTCAGTGAAGCTTGACACCTGCCTTTTAGGTGCTTGCAATTACACGTAGGTACTACCATAAACACGGTGAATTGAAACAGTTTCCAAGAAGTGAAAATGTGGCAAAGCGGTTTGTTTTTGGCTCCTAGCTCGCTCGCATACATTTATAATACCTTATAATAATAATTATAACAAAATGTTTATTTGTCGGTAAGTTATTTTTTATTTTTACTTTTACTTTACATGTATTTATTTTTACCAATTAACAAAAAGATCACTGCTCAGCTATATATCCCGGAACCTGGAGTGTAGCTAGTTTTCAGCAGTGCCTCTGAAAATCAGATAAAGTTAAATATCTTACATAAACCTCTATTCTATTCTATAAAATAAAATTTTATCAATTATGATGTTGTGCGGTTGACTGTACAGTCAGCAACTATTCGTGGCAAATTCAGCAATATCAATCTTCGAATAGATAATTCAATTTTTTTTCTAGGAATAGCAGTAACTAATATAAACAGCGGTTCGATGTCTGGGGAGAACAAGTAAATGGTCTCCTTGGCGTGTATTGTGCACATGAATATCAAGGGACCTCTGCAGTTTATCAAACAGATAGGTAGGAACCTCTAAATTCATCAACTTGTACATTTGACAGATTTGATGTAACTTCCCCTTCTGTTTGATATACTTAGTATCCTATGCTGATAAAGGTAAGGCGAGATATGGTCGCGTTTCTGGACATTAAATTAATATCAGTCACGTGCATTTTGGACATACATGATTTATTACATATAATACTCACAATACGAATTTATAGTAGTACGATAGTGAGAGGTAACCCCTTAAGGTTCGAAACAAAATGGACTTACACACACGAACATAGCATTTATAAAAACCTCATAAGTACACAAACACTGCACAAGACATAATAAATTGTACACGAAAATGGTAAAGACTGAAAGTGGTAAAAAAAGCATAGGTCATGAGGGTGTATATATATACAATATTCTTCCCGATAGCCAGAAAACGGAGAATCGAGTAAGAACATTTAAAAAAAAACATTTCAATCTCAAAATAAGTGAGCAAAATAAAAATGTAATATAAGAATAATATAAAAGAATAATAAATAAGATTAGATAAGGAATTACACTTAAGATAGGAATTATATGTAATATAGGAGTAATATGTAAGGTATGTAAATAATATAATGTAATATTAAGTAATATGACATTTAATATAAGTATTAAAATAGGTTAAGAATAATTTGTATGTATGTAGTTAATTAATATAATATGTATGTATGTAGTTAATTAATATAATATGTATGTAGTTAATTAATATAACATGTATATGTAGTTCATTAATATAATATGTATGTAGTTAATTAATATAATATGTTTGTAGTTAATTAATATAACATGTATATGTAGTTCATTAATATAATATGTATGTAGTTAATTAATATAATATGTTTGTAGTTAATTAATATAATAGGTATGTAGTTAATTAATATAATATGTATGTAGATAATTAATATAATATGTATGTAGTTAATTAATATAAAATGTATATGTAGTTAATTAATATAAAATGTATATGTAGTTAATTAATATAATATGTATGTAGTTTATTAATATAATATGTTTGTAGTTAATTAATATAATATGTGTAGTTAATTAATATAATATGTATGTAGTTAATTAATATAATATGTATGTAGTTAATTAATATAATATGATTGTAGTTAATTAATATAATATGTATGTAGTTAATTTATATAATATGTATGTAGTTAATTAACATAATATGTATGTAGTTAATTAATATAATATGTATGTAGTTAATTAATATAATATGTATGTAGTTAATTAATATAATATGTATGTAGTTAATTAATATAATATGTTTGTAGTTAATTAATATAATATGTGTGTAGTTAATTAATATAATATGTATGTAGTTAATTAATATAATATGTATGTAGTTAATTAATATAATATGTATGTAGTTAATTAATATAATATGTTTGTAGTTAATTAATATAATATGTGTGTAGTTAATTAATATAATATGTATGTATTTAATTAAAATAATATGTATGTAGTTAATTAATATAATATGTATGTAGTTAATTATATAATATGTATGTAGTTAATTAATATAATATGTTTGTAGTTAATTAATATAATATGTATGTAGTTAATTAATATAATATGTATGTAGTTAATTAATATTTTTTTTTTTTACAGTAACTCCACACAGGAGACCAAGGAGGAAATAATTTCCCTCAAGACCTATATCATCTTTGGGGATGCTGTGTGGAGGATCTTTTAGAGGATAGGAAGGAGTGAACTTGGGTCTTGAAGAGACCCATGTTATAGGATGGAGGAAACACAGGCCGGCAGATCATTCCACAGACGAGCTGTTGAACACGAGAACGAGTCGTAGAAGCGACCCGTTCTCATGTGACAAATGTCAACCGTGTGCAAATGTTGGGCGCGCGTTTGGCGTGTTTCCCGACTATGCACCGGTGCCGAAGGGATCAATGACGCTAGTTCCTCGGAGCATCTTACATTAAAATATCGGTAGAACAAGGACAGCATTCCCACCCGACGTCTGTGCTCCAAAGATTGCAACCCATTTGTTAAGATAGGCGAATCTATCAAACGGACCGCCCGTTTCTGCACAGAGTCAAGGTTTTTTTTCAGATATTTTGGGACTAGAGGTGTAATTAATATAATATGTATGTAGTTAATTAATATAATATGTATGTAGTTAATTAATACAATATGTATGTAGTGAAGTTAAGAAAGTGAAATAATTATGTATTTCTTTTAACGTAATAAATATAAAAAATTCAAATAAAAATTGTTCGTAACGGTTCAGATTTATTTTATTTTATTACCGCGCTAATATTCCAACAGCCCGGAGCCAGAAGACTATGGTATCCCCAATATATGTTGTGAGACAGAAAGGAGTCGGAATTAGAAAGTTAATAAGCAAGTGAAAGGTTGAGAAGTTCGTAGTTATTCAGATCTGTCATTTTAAGGAAGTGGTCTTTTATCAGGTCGTTATAACAAGATACATTCATCTTAAAATATGAAATATAGGCCATTAATGGTATTTTTTTTTAATTGTCATATACTTGTTTTTTTTTTTTTTTTAAATTCATGTAATAGTTTGTTTGTTAAGTGGATTTGAATAATCGAGTACTACCAAACCTTCCTCTACCTCGTTTACTTCTCCCAGCCTCGCAACATAAATTAGGATTCCACCGTCTCACCAACAACAAAAAATATACTAGAAAACAAAACTGTTAACTTCAAGAAAACTATACGAATGTTTTAGTTATTTGTCTCCTAATATGTAAAATAAATAATAAATTCATACATGCAAACACAGAATTCATTAAAACGAAACAAGTAAACACGCACTTTATACGACAAAGTGATAACATACATTTAAACACCATACATACACGATATGGCAAGCAATCCATTAGCTACGAGGAGGGCAATTAATATAATTGCCTTTGAGACGACATTAAAGAGAAAATAATTTGGGTAGGTACCTATATTTAACTTTAAAAAAATTATCCTTCTGAAATTAAAAGTGCATGCAATTTTTAATGTATTTAAAGTATTCTGGATAAGTGAAAATGTAATTTTGCCTTTTCTGGAATAAAACTAATAAACAAAAAAACTCCGGGCAGTTGGGATTCATTTGTCTTGCACAGTTTTGAAGAGTAAAGAATTTTCCAAATTATTTTGTCCCATTCTCCTTCTCTTCCCCTATTCAATCAGAGTCTCTTTCTCGAACGTCAATTAAAAGCGCGTCGTGTCTGCAACAATAGTGAGACAACAAATAATATTATGCAACGCTTCTAACTACATATAATTACAATTAGCTTCTTATTGCACCTGACTAAGGCTTGATGATCTCCTGACCCACGACAGTTGCGGGTTACAATAATTACAGAGTGGAAGCTTCCTTTGAAGATCCCTAATTTCAATTACAATGAGTGCAACCCTCCATAGAATAATTCTCATCGGCTTGTCTGGGAGATATAGGTCTATTAACATCTATCGGCAACGTGCAGTGGAAACACGTAGTGGCAGGAACGACACAGAAGGGAGTATCCACATTACACCGTTCATGCCACGTCTACACCGTGCCATGTCTTCATCCCCGACATATTAATTTCCCACCATTAATTTCGCATCGTATATTTTCCTCGTACTCCTTTCTTCGTTAATCCGCTCTACGTGTCCAAACCATCTAAGCGTTCTTTCCTTAATTTTACCTTTACGCTGACATTAGCCCTGCATTCTTTTTGGATTTCTAACACTGTTATTCAAAATTCTACCACTCATACGCCTCAGAGAACTCATTTCTACAGCATTAAGTCTGCTTTCATTCTTCCTCTGCCAGTTTCATGCCGCACTTTGCCATACATTAGCAGGCACAAATCCGGTTAATCCGAAAACACCACTCTCAGCTGACGTAGAGATGTTGAACATTTTTTTAAATATTTTTTTTCCTCTTTAATAAATGCAAAATCACTGAAGTTGTGCACTTCTTTTTCTATCTATCTCTATTATATAAAATAGACTGTCCGGGCGGGCGGTGTGGTTTGTTTTGTATATAAATCTACAGTTTTATTCTGAGATTAATGAAATTTTGTACTATTGGCCTTCAAAATAAGAGGAAGATCATTTGTCTATGTGATATTTCGAAAAACCATCCCCATCCCCCTTTCCCACTCCTTAAAGCAGAATTTTGGTACTTCTTGATGAACTCTTGCACACTTGACGTTTAAAACAAGAGGAAAATTACTAGGTACGGGTAAGACATCATAACCTCAAAACTTTAACTCCTAACCATTCATAATCCCAAGCAACGCCGGGTACTTTCAATAAATGCATAGAAAGTGTTTTGTTTAAACCAGTATTTTATATGTAAATATGAACATGTTTCGGAAGCGAAACTTCCCTCATCAGGACACACAGTGTAGCTTCGCTTCCGAAACATGTTGACATTTAAAATAGTTGCTTAAACAAAACATTTCCTATTCAGTTGATTAAATTTATTCTACCTTTAGATTTTATATTCTCACTTGTCTCTAAGCCTGTTTTATAGCAAAAGATCATAAAAAAAACTCCTCTGTTCAAAGGATGTTCTGAAAATATATATATATTAAAAAAATGGGAGTACACAGATAGAAAAATTTTCATTACGCGGAGCTTCAAAACACAAACAGAGAACAAAGCATTATTTTACAGCGTCGACACGATTGAACAGATGTTCCCTGGAAGTGAGATCAACACCGATTTCACTAATTAAGACGTTTAATAATTTCGATATAATTTAATAATTTCGATATATTTCCTCAACTTTTCCTTATTTCAGGTCAAATAGAACACTATTTGACCTGAAATAAGGAAAAGTTGAGGTTACCTATAGCAACAGCACAACACACCTCTACCGGTTATCGCTTCAGTGGTCGAATCCAATCCATCAATTTGGTTTTGAGGCCAGCTAATGCATGGGGACGCCTGGGGATGGATCGGACCGGATCTGACGCTATCCGATGGAACCTCAACCGTACAAAATATTTGCTCTGTTTTGAATACGTAAAATTAATTGACCTGAATACGGTTTACTGGAAATTTAGGCCAATCTTCCCAAGCTAGAAAGATTTGATGTGACATATTTCAAAAATTAAGATTCAATATTTTATTCAATACTTAGCAATAATAAAACGGGAAAAGATTCCTAGTTGGAAAATTAAAAATTTCCTAAAAAAAAACCCTTTCTCTACGTAAAAAACTAATTATTAAAACAAATATATTCAAATTAATTAAATTGTAATAACACATTATTATCAAAAGACAAAAACTGATTATTATAATGGATTATATTGAGATATTTTTTAACCATAATGCCAGAAATATGTAGAAATAAGAATATGTATATATATATAATAAATTTGGACTAAATGTTTGCTTGTAATTAATAGGTTAATGTAAATATTTTTACATATTCGTTAAAAGCGTTCATTTGGTGGATTACCATAATTATAATAAACATAGATTGGTTTTAAACCACTTCAATTAAATATAATTTAAAACAAATGCATGTATTCCAGAGTGGAAGATACTCTCAGTATCGCCCTGGTGAAAGACCACCATTTAGAATTGAAACGTTGCTTGAAATGGCTTTTGGCCGTGTTTGGTGACCAGATTTGAATAGCCAGGTATTTCCCCTTTTCTCCACCTTCCTCTCCCCCTTTTCCTTCCCCTCCCCAATACCATCAGCCTCCCAACATTCCCAAATTGGGAATGCCATAGTCTCACTGGCTCCAGACGGTTGGGAGCAGTTTGGGACTCTTGTGCGGTATTCATATAAAAAATAAAAAAAATGTATTTATACCATAAATATTTTTAGGTCATAATCGTTTCCATAAAATTACGGAGCTTAGATAAAAAAAGACATCATGAAATCTGTCTGTCGGTTGTTTACAAAAACTTGTTTACATTATGTAAACACCAAGAGTCACAACTGCTCCCAAATGTCCGGAGCTAGTGAGACTATGGCATCACCAAAATGGTGTATGTTGTGAGGTTAAGGGAAATGGGGATGGAAAGACTGTTGCAAACAGCAAGGTTGGGAAATACCTGGGCGTTCAGATACGGTCATCAAATAAGACTTATGCCATTTCAAGAAAAGCTTTGATGGGTGGTCTTTCACCGGAGCAATACTGAATATGGACAAAAATTATAGTTAAAAATGAGATTTTATGTCTCGTGCGTAGTAATCCAGCGTGTCGAGGGCATAACTTCAATGGAAAGAGGGTTTTCATCTGCAAACGAATAGGTTTCGATTTTCAAACCGAGATTTTTCATAACGAGAAATTCTTGCTAAGGGAAGTAGAATTTCATTAGAAATATATATGTAAATACACATACAAATATCACGTCGGAGTCACCATTTTCGAAATCAATGATAACTTAAGGATTATGTGTAAATTGATTCCTATAAGTTGCGTGTATTAATATTTAATATAAGATCTTATCAAGGGAGCGTGTTAGGTTAATGAAACGTTTCGTCAATTTTTAAAAAGAGTTAATTTTATTGTATAAGTATTATTAAATTGCACACTATAAATTAGAATACGAAACAAATAAAATGATTTAATACCGAATGAAGATAAATGATCTAATTTAGATGAACAGCAGATAGACAATGAAAATATTAGTGATAATCAGCAAATATATAGGATATACAGATGGTGTTACTATCGCTGTAAAAATAAGAATAATTAGTGGCCAGTTCAGCAGGTAGCTACAGATGTGTAGTTTAATCAAAATCGCCTCATCCCAAGCCAGGACACTGGAGTCAGTTGGCCTTTTCTTTATACAATATCATCTTATAGAAATATGCTTTTTTTCTCCGTTTACAAATAACTCGACAAATTAATAAAATATGCATTTAATACACTAGGTGGATCATATAGCAGGCCTTCAAACATTATACAGAAGGATATTATGTACAAAAGAAGCCAACTTTATACAGTGTACTCTCCTGGGTTGAGAATGTGGCTTCCAATGTACACGGTAACACTAACAATGGTAATAATAATATATTTTAATTACTTCTCTGTATGTGAATTATCGTTATTTTCATGAGAATAATTTCAATGGTTTTTCCTCTTAAATAATATGATGATATACTATGACATTCATAATGATGTTTACGATAAGTATGGAAATGTTTATTCATTTTGCAGGATTTATAAAGATGGGTTTGACAGGGCAATAAGTCGCTGTCGGTTTCGATTGCATGCTTTGACATCCAGTAACATAAATTTACTGGTAAACTATCGTTTATTGCAGAATTTCTTCGAACAATCATAAATATATATATTTGTATTTTTTATCATTTAAGATAATATTAACAAACTCTCAAAATAGAACATGAAACCAAAAAGACAGTAGTAAAACTAGCAGCTGAGAGCCGAACCCAGGACCTCATGGTCTACCTTGCGCTCTAATCCACTGAACTACAGCTACCCCAATCCGCCCCGACATTTTTATCGGTATCATATTCTATTTCTAAGAACTGTCAATATCATCTTCAATTAATTCCCATATTTATATATATATATTTTTTTAATATTACAAATAACTTCGGGTAGAATCTTGTAGTCATGATAAAAACGTAGCAGCCAAAAAACATAAGAGAATTAATATAAGATGATATTGGCGGTTCTTAGAAATCGAAGATAAAAGTAATGGGACGGATTGCGGTAGCTGTAGATCAGTGGACCGTGGGGTGCTGTGTTCAAGTCCCAGCTGCCATCGTTATATTTTTCTTTTCTGTGTCCTTTCGGTTTCATGTTTCATATTGAGAGTTGTTAATATTATCTTCAATGATTTAAATACAATGAAATTTCTGAGCTTCAATATGTTATTCAAAAAATTTAATACTATGTTTAACTTAAAGTGAATCAAATCAAATAATGTTATTTTCAAGTTCTGCGATGTTTCAGATTTTTATTATTGTGACAGCTCTTTCGGAGTTCGAAGCCATTTTCAAACTTTGAACATTTTCACCTGTCACAGTAATAAAAATACTAAGAATGATTTATCTATAAATTCTATACGTGTATTTAAAAAAATTTATAAGGTTTCAATACGAGTACATAGTAATCGTGAAACTGTAGTCTTTTAAATTCCATATGAAAACCGTACTGGTATTTTAGAAAAAGTTCAAAATTGCTTTCTCTTGTTTTCAAACTGCACCTATTTTCAGACAATTTGGTATGCATTTCATAGATTTTAAAACTAACACTTTGAAGATTTTTGTCTTTTGAAACCTCGTATATTTTCCTAACTACCCATACATAATTTATAGATAAATCATTTGGGGTATTTCTTAGTTAAGTAACCTGCGAAGTGATGTTTAGGGCCATTTTTGAGTTCTGGATCTTAAACATATAATATCTCATAAATAGTTATATCTCATAATAGATTTAGATATATTCTGTGTTTGCACTGCTTTGTATCTCAGATATGATCTTCTAGTGTGAAATTATTTTTGCGGTTTTGTATAGAATTTTTTAAAATTATTTTTAATGAGAATACCACACAAGAGTCCCAACTGCTCCTTGATAACCGGAGACAGTGAGCCATTGAGACTATGGCATCCCCAACTAGAGTATGTTGTGAGGCTGGAGGGAATGGAGGGGGGAAAAAGATGGGGAAGATGACGGCCAAATACGACTTAAGCCATTTCACGCAACGTTTCGATTTTGAATAGTGGTCTCTCATCAAGGTAATACTGAGAGTATCTACCGCTATGGACTGTGTCACGAGTATACTAATATTATTTTATTCGCGATCTCCGAAATCGTACTCGAGGAACTCACCCCTCAACTATGGCGGCTGTCAATCAAATATCATATCTGAATACAATCAACGTGCAATGCCAAAAATTGAACGAAATTTATAATATGTCCAAAATATGACACAGACAGAAAAAAACCTTAATAACCGGCTTTGCCCAAGTTCCAAAAAAACTTTTCCGTATTGAAGTTTTCGATAAGAAAAACCTCATACATTTTAAAGCAGATATACGTTTTAAAGTTCCAATACTATTGATAGAAATAGCAGAGCAAACTTAAAATTAAATGGGCATAGTCATTAAAGAGAGAAAATGCTGTGTATATTTCACGCCCCAACAGTTGAGGTTACGCACTACTCTCCCACCCCGGTATAAGTAACTTAACTCCTTGTGGAGTGCACGTCAAGGATCATAATTTTTTGGTTCAACGAAGCTAAAGTTATAAATGATTCTAAACCCTCAGGTGTCCCTACATACCAATAGCTTAGAAGGAGGTTAGTAAAATGCCACAGCCCAGAATGATTAGTACATACGTACGGCCGACAAAGGTGGCCGACAAAAGTGAGACGCGGAGAAATACTAACATAAAACAGTAAAAGGGAGAAACAAAATAGATTAAGTAAGAGTACTAAGGACAAACCGTTGCCAGTACACCAGGGTAGTCCCTCAGAAACAGTTCCAGGTGGATTCTTGTTCCGCCAACCTTCCCAGGAGACATTGCGCCAGTCGTCAGGACCCTTAAGAAAAGTCACGACCCAATAGCTCACCATTCGAGTTTTTCCGTCGCTTCTTCTTTCGATTTTTTCAATACTTCTAAAAATTTAATCGGAATCCAAAAAAACAGAAGTTTCTTTTATTTCTTTTTACACTACCGTGGTTCTGTGGGAAGATTTTGTGTTTAAAGTTTGAATTCGTATCCACTGTAAAAAAAATAATTTGTCTTTTATGTTGCGTAAAGTAGGTATTTATGTACGACATAAAGTTTAATACTAAGTATAATCTTAAGATTAAGAGTAAACTTATTTTTTATAACAATTCGCGATCCCAGATGGCGTTAATTTCAATATAAATATGAAATGGAATACGAAATACTGTATTTAATAAAAATTATATGCGGAAACGAAACTGTTTTCAACAAGAAAATTGTAAGAGTATAATATATGTCTCTTATTATATAAAATAAATAATAAACACATACATACGAACACAGAATTCATTACAACGTCTCAGATACACACAATTTACACGACAACATGGTAGCATCCACTTACACACTATACATACACAATATGGCAAGCACTCCATTCGCTACGAGATTAAATTAAATACGAAATAAAAAAAGTCTAGGCATATTCCAAAAGAAATTGCTCTTCCTGAAATTAGATGAACAAAATAATTAAATTGTATAAAAGCGTAATGCATCTATTTAGGCAATCATTCTTTTTCTGGAATAACAAAAAAGTATTTTTATTCTTAAAGAATTAACCTTCACACCTAGAAAAACAAATTATTCCATTTCACATTTCGACAATATTGAATTTAACGCCAGCTGTGATCGGAAATTTTCAATTTTAAGTTTAACCTTAGCTTTAAGTGTTTTTTTACCTAGCTTTCTTGACAGAATTTGTTATATGTGACATGAACGAAACTACTTATCAAATAGAAACATATGTATAATATGTTATTTATGTATGACGATACTAAATTCCAATCTGTTTGTAGGCGACTGTTACGAGGGGATGTTCGTGGGTAATCCAATTTACTTTGAGTATTAACCTAACATTATGTACGAATTTGAAATGTTGGAACATATGTGTACCTTCGTACGCATTTCAGGTACGCACATGAGAACTGAATATAAGGCTTAAGGGGAACAGGCACCGTAGCCATCCCCTTAACAAATAAGTATTACTTTTCAGAAATTTAATCGTCTGTTAAGACAACCAAAGAAAATATTTTTTAACTCCTTTAACTATTTTTTTCGAGCTTAATATGGAAGAGTTCATAAATCATTTTCAATCCACACTGTTGTTATTAACGATAATACTTAAGTGAAAACCTATTATCGGTTCATTTACCATAAATAATAATTATTGTACACTCTTGCTTTTCCAAATAAAATAACAATAGTTAATAAAAAAAAATACTGGAATCAAATTATAACTATCGTCAAATTAAAACCCCTAAAGTCTACTGTCAAATATGATGTAAAGTGAGATGGTGTTCTCTCCTTCTAAAACACATATCTGACCTTAAGAGAGAGGGAGATAGAACGGATATTGTGAGGACCGTCATTTGGTTCCCAATACGGAACAACTACAATCGGCAGGTTAAAAATAGTATAAATAAAAAATAAAATATATATAAGATTATATAAACACTGCTGGAAGACCCATGTATCAATATAAAAAAATCAATATAAGTTTCATTGTTTGTTTGTCTTCGATTTTCTCGAAAATTACTGGACCGATTTCGCTGAAAATAGCACTGTTTGTTATTAGTGCCGGGAAGGTTTAGAAAGTAGTTTGAATGAAATCAAATATGTAAAACTGTTGCTATAACGTTTTAAAATTAGTATTAAAAACATTGAAGCCGCCATGTTTTATTTAGGTTAGCCCATAGATATAGCCACAGATTGCATATTCAAAAGAAGAAGGTTTTTTTGGGAAGAATATTTTGTTTGATTTAGATTTACTTTCAAAATATAAACGTTTGGAATGAAATAAAATATTCAAATGAATGTTTCTTTATTTGGAGATTTTAGATTACTTTCGCTATCAGATCAATTATGGCACCCTAGTGACAAGTGAAAAATCCCGAGCAAGGCCGGGTACATGCATTAATGTTCGCGTGAATTTTCATGGTATGAGCATTAAAGGGGTTACCTTAATGTACCGCTGGAAAAAATTCAAACTACGTGAATTCTAATAACAGCTTGACATACATAACTTTATAGGTGACTTAACGCGGAAATAACGAACAGACAGAACAGATGGAAGTATCTTCCAGAGTGGAAGATACTCCCAGTATCGCCCTGGTAAAGACCACCATTCAGAATTGAAACGTTGCTTGAAATGGCTTTTAGCCGTGTTTGGTGACCAGATCTGAATAGCCAGGCATTCCCCACCTTCCTCATCCCCTTCTCCTTCCCCTCCCCAATACCTTCAGCCTCACAACATTCCCCAATTGGGAATGCCATAGTCTCACTGGCTCCAGACGGTTGGGAGCAGTTGGGACTCTTGTGAGGTATTCATATAAAAAAAAAAAAAGACAATTTTAAAAAAAATGTTTTGTCCAAAATATCTACAATGGCGAAACACCCGATTGCAAAGTTAATAATAATAATAATAACTAAGCATTTATATAGCGCAGTTTTGTGTTGTTTCACTTCAAGTGCAAATAGTAAGTTAAGCGTGTTAAGCCGTACTGATTTTCGTATCGCAAATGATTGTAAGGGCTCAAAACCATCGATATATTTATAAAAATTGCCTTTGCATTTGCATTCAAACCACTTAATTTTACCTTCGTCACGAAAGTTGTACTTTTTGAAACACGAACTATATGCATTATGCTGTTATGAAATTATGTAGATCATAGGAGGAATGGGAAATTTATTAATCGTTAACATATTTAGAAAGCATACGTATCGTCGAAGGAAAGTAATTCCAGTGTAATCGTCTCACGTCTGTGTCTTGTGACTCAAACACAATTTTATTACGAGTGGTTTAAAATGAACGATTTATCCGAAGATATTGCGAAAGGTATTTTTTTACTAACTGTTACTTATTTGTTATATGTTTACATTGGGATTAAGATTTAGTTTTCAGATATCTTAATTATAAAGTAGAACACAATACGTAGAAACAACAATAATTCTGGAATGGTGAGCTCTTTTTTTCATGTTAACAGTTTTTCCTGCCAGAATTTTCTTGATGAACGCAACTAATTTAAGCTTTTGCCGTCATTTACATTGTGAGCTTGAAACTTCGTTTAACGTTGTTAACTAACTGACTAACCATCACACCGTTTCCCCGCGGAGGTATAGATTATGGACCGCCCAGATAACTCGGTCGTGGACACACTTCTTGCTCCATTCACGTTAATACACCGTCTCCCATATGCAATTCCGTTATTCTGACTCTTGACATGGCACGATTTAAGAATTTGGTTTACTCGATCGTTCCATGAATATGGTATTAATCTTCTTTTAACTTTAAAAAATAAGCAAGTCGCCGTTTCAACCTCTATGTTAACATGTCTTAGGCGTGGAGAGCGATAATCAACTTGTACTTAGAGTTTTAAATAAAATAAAAATGACATCGGGGACGAAACCGGATGGTAAAATGAGTAACAAATAACTTTTCATCTACTTAAGCGAGCTGTATGCGTTAGATCAATGTGGTCATACCATTCCGGAAGTATTTGGGAACATAAGGCAGCCGCTCTTTCATTCGATAAATAATGAACAAAATTTTATGAATAGCCAATTTGTTAACATAATAAAAAAAACTTCCATGCATGTACAACACATTACGTACGACACGTCATCACCACAGCCCAAAACACGTGATTTGAAACACAACAGAAGGATGCTTGAATTAGCTAGGAATTAGAATATTAAGGACGGTGGTATTTCATTAGACACAATAGTACACCAATTTGAATTCTAAAGATAATTTAAAACTGATGGATTCATAATTCAAAACTAATTAGGATATTTTAATATCCTTAGCCAAAGAAGCAATCACAACAACTTCTTGTCGAATTTTCGTGCAAAAAATATGCACATGGATGGGAATTTTTTGCTTGTAAATATAATTAGATAATTACTAGTATAATAGGTAAGTATTTTCAGATTTCAATTTAATTTGTTGTAGTTACCAGAGGCGTTCGTATATTTATACAAAAACAGAATATTTTGTAACATAAATGTTCGGGAAAATGACTTAAATATAGCACGAGGCATATAAGGTAAAAAAATTCATATTATCGAACGTCGACCATGAATTTTTTTTATAGAACAGGCATCAAAATAACAAAGCCATTTTAAGAACGATTATTTTTTTCACACAGGCAAATATTCTGTAACAATGTTCATATCAACACACGCATGTTAAACTTTGCAAAACTTGAGGGATTGAAGAAAACATTCTAGGAAGTTAAGAAAAATACAACGACCGAAAATTTTTTTTTTGGAAAAGTTAGATTAATAACCTTTAATAATTTTTAAAACAAACCCATTTCCTATACTATTTGTTATAGTGATCCTTTAAAAAAAAATAAAAATAATTTTAAAAAAAATTACATTATTATTAAGTTAAGCGAGTCTTTTAGGTTTTTATTATTGTGACTGATGTTTCCTCGTTCAGAGCCATTTTCAAATTATGGTTAGGAAACTAAAAAAAAAATTGTTTTACCCCCACCCAATTTTAATTTTTGTGGTGTTTAAATTTTTTTATTTTCGGTAAACACCGATTTACTTATATAAAAGTACTTGCAGAAATTGATAATATTATCTTTAAATTTATTTTCTTTAAATAAAATAAACCCATTTTGCAACTAAAGACTTTAACATTTATTTTTGTGATCGATATTTCTTAATAGTTTTATAGCACGCAGCAGCGGTATTAAACCATAAACTATGAAAATAAATAATAAATGAATCCATCTAATAAATACGTAATCTATTGGTTTAAAATGTATGATATTTTTAAAATGTACATACATGAAATAGATATGACATGGAAAAAAATAAAGAGGCAATTTTATATCATTCATTGTCAGAGGCTTACATTTTTCTCAATATCTTGGTATCTATTGTGATTTGTGTTGAGATGCTTTGCATGCTTGACAAGTTGAATGTTCAGTCAATAATAAATAACAACATAAACGACACCTAAACGACATCAAAGATATCGCAGGTAATGCGGATAAGAAATTGATAAAATAAGCTGGTAATCCACAACGTGGTTCCTATGTCAATGCGGCCTTAGAAATTCATACCAAGATTTTCTGTGCTGTATTGCTTCCCTTTGTTGAATTCTACATTTGAAAAATGGCAATAAACTGCTCTATATTGTCATTATTTATTATTTTAAAAAAGGAAAAGTTAAAAAAAAAAACTGTTTCTAAAGATATGTTAAGGTTTATAATCTAGGCTAATATTATATTTGTGGTAAGAAGCGATACTTTTTTGAATTGATAATGGTAAATAGTCTTACTAACACCCTGAATAAAGACCACCATTCAAAATCGATATGTCCCTTGCAATGACATTAGCCACATTTGTGTAACCAGATCAGACAGCCAGGCCACTTCCCCAGTATCGTCTTCCCATCCTTCTTTCTTTCTCCAGTTCTTCCAGCCTCACAACATACCCCAATTGGAAATGCCATAGTCCTAATTCGATATTCATAATTATTTTTTTAAATTATTTCCTTGCTTGCTTCCTGAAACCCACTGAATTATACTACCCTTATCTTACTAAACCATAACCTAATCTAATCTTAACCCAAAACAGCATAACAACCCAACCCATTTGTCCGTAATTTGAATCGTTGATATATGTATATACAAATTTTAACAAACAATTTTCTTAATGTAATTCCACGCGTTGCAAACAAAGTCGTAATAACCTTTGAACCTTAATATCCCTAAGCATTGGCCCCTACCTTTGAACCTATCCTAACTAAACCATACCCAACCCAAATCCATCTTCCCTCGCCTAACGTTTCGCCTCCGTACCGTCTCGTCGAAATATCCTTTAGGTCTACCAAGAACGTAACCTTTTGAAAAATAATAAAAAATATGTTTTGTTCTCTTTCATTGTGCTATTCTATAAATCCCCCCAAGGGCGCTTTATAATGCGGTTCAATAAATCCAAGACTATTGAACAAAACATAAAATATATATATTAATAATGGCCTCACTTTATATAATATAACATGCTCTCATCTTCTCTCGAGAGGTCTAGTGGCACTTAAAGATGGTTAAGATTTTACTGTTAGAATAGAGGTATGTACTATGATACTATGAAATCATGAAAACCGTTTTATTTAACGAGTTAAAAACATATCCAAGAGGCAACCACAAACACAACATTTGGATAAAAAAAGCTTCGTATTCTATGATACTAAACTCTACAACAAAATCCCAATCTACAATCTACAAAATTTAAAATCAAATAAAACGCTAGATACGTTGCATAGGGAGATCTGAAATAGAAAACACATTAACACCAAACACCGAAACCACTCAACTGCGCTTAAAACACCTCACATTAAAATTATTAATTTTTTCAGCAATTTCACTAATTTAATATATTTTAATTTCCCATTTTGTAAATAAAATCGTCAGCACGGGAAAAACCAGTGAGGATATCATTATTTTTTATTTGTTACACAAAAAAAAGATAATAAAACAATATTATTATTTTCTTTTAAATTTCCAAGGATTTCTACAAAAAATGATTTGATTGATTGATCCATTAAAATATTCATTTATACGGTATTAATAATAATAAAAAAATGAACATCTGACAAATATGAAAAATTTAGGTTTTGTTTATGGTTTGGTGATTTTACGTTTTACTTGAACTGTATGAATTACTGAAATGTTTTGTTCTCATCGTTTTATCGTTGTATAAATGAGAGTGAAAACCTTTAAAAAGTACGCCACTGTTTTTATGATATTACGGCTAAACTGTACCTACTCCGGATTAACGAAAAATATAATTAGATTATGTTTACAATAACATACAATAACATATAGGATGACCTCAAATTATCCGGAATTTATTTATAAAAAAAATTTGTATACTTGAGTATACAAGTCTACTCAAGTATACAATAATACCTTCTTTTTAAGCTATACGTAGCATAATAACAGGTACTTATGACGACGGGTAGTTTTTCAAAGTTTCTCACTTCCTAGGTTTAATTTTGCGGAAGAGAATTTCGGTTGCTTTTGGGTTCCCTTACGTATTATATTATAAGGTCGGTAAACTTTACACGCTTTACATTCGACAGTTTGTTTTCATGTGTAGGAGGATACACGTGTCACGTCATACAAGTGTCCTGGAACCCAGTGACAGAGGCTCTATTACACTCTGAAAACAAACAAATTATAGTACAAATATTAGATAATTATGGTCAGATACAAGTTAATTGTTTTGCTGTAATTTAGGGTGTTCAAGCAAAGCGTTCACAATATTTGGAACTAAGCAACGCGGGTTTACACCCGGAGAACATTAAAAATACAATTAAAAAAAAAAAAAAATTATTTACGGTAAATCATACTTAGTAATGTTAATATTAAGTTTAACATGTTTTTAGATTTTTGATGTTTCGACGTTCAAAGGCATATATGATCTCTTTCACAAGTATATCCTCTCCGTATACGTTAACAGGGAGGAAGTACAAGAGAAATAATCCTTTGAGGGATCAAATATCGGAGGGATCAACTGGCAGAGTGATAAATTGGCCGTGGGATCAACTGTCCGGGGGATCAACTGACAGATATAAATTGGCCGTGGGATCAACTATCGAGGAATCAAGAGTCATGGAATCGTGCAAGACAGAGTTGTGGGCAGTGGCGGCTCCTGAATTGTGTGTGCTAGAGTGATAACATGGAAAAATATGACATTATTAATGTCGAAGATGAAAACGATATTTTTAGGTTTATAAGGAAACCGGTGCAGTACACCTCCGTTGTGGACCAAATGTGAAAAGGCAAGCACCAGTTTTACCAGTGAATAATTAACACAGGTATGTAATCAGCGTTAGAAAAAAATGTTGGATAATTTATTTTTTTGAAGATTAAGGTTGCTACCAGAATCGAGCTGGCAACCTATATAAATGAAGTGAAATGCAGACCAATACCTTACAGGGACCGTTCAGATATGTACACGAAGCTTTATTGAAAGTGAGGCAGCATGTTTGTTGAGGAAAAATAATATTTGAGTAATCACTTGCCTTAGAATATGATATCACTCCAAGTCAACATATATCAAAGTCACTGTGATAATAATTTATTAGCGGGTGCTTCCCACAGATTCAACTCGAAAAATTAATGTTTTCATATTTGTTCAAAGCGTTTGCACTGTGGTCCACGAAATTATTTAATTTATAAGGGTTTTAGAACATATTTTCAAACGCAAAACAAGAATAAAACCTAATAGTTTCCCTTGCAAGCATGACCCATTAAAATATAAATAAACCGAAAGAATGAAATCTTAAATAAAAGAAGCCAGAGTAAAGTTAGCCTCTCAGAAGCTGGGTGTATTGTACAGATCCCGCAGATACTGCAGATAGTACACAACTGCTGAACTTCTACAAATCACAAGTGCGCCCCACTGTAGAATTTGGCAGCCACTTCTGGTCGGGAGCTTAACAGCTCGGCTGTGGAATAATCCGCCGGCCTCTGTATTTCCTCCCTTCTACAACATAGGTCTCTTCAAGACCCGAGTTCACTCCTTCCTATCCTCAAAAAAACTTCCACACTGCATCCCCAAATATGATATAGGCCTTGAAGGAAATTATTATAGTTACTGTAAAAAAATAAAATAAACGGAGAAGTCGGTATGAAAAACAAATATGAACACTATGTTCGAATGGAAAATTATTTTCTGTGAGATATGTACCTTTATCATAAACTACGTTTACTGTCTAAATATGCATAATTAGTTACATCCATACTTTCGTCTTCATATCCCCAATTCACATTTCATCCCGCCTGGCTACGTACCCCCGACAGGACTGACATAGCACGGATCTAGTTCCCGACAGTAGAATGCTCGTGTGATATTCATTTCAAATTTTGTAAAAAACCTTGACTTGAAACACATTTCATTATTTAAGACAGATTTATTTCTATACAATATTAAAATTTTCTTATTTGAATATGGGGCTATAAAGTGATTGCGGATTAAGGAATATATAAATAAATTCTCAAGTATCTATCCAAGTATAAAATTATTTTCTTTCTGGCTGTTATTTTCTTGACATTTCAAAGCTTATTTCCATTCAGGCCAATTCCTTTTTCCTTGCTTTGAGAAAACTTAAGAGAAAACATTGCTTTCGGAAAGTAAATTACATTTTTTTAGGAAATACCTCGTAAGAATTTTTATGCAGCTAATATAAATTCACTGCACGAAAATTGTGATTTTCAGCATTTGATTATCCCTGCTGCAAGCCACAGAATTGTGGTAATATTCGCGGTATGGATTTGATGATTACGAGAAAATGTATTTTATTTTTTAAAATATTTACGATATTTAATTTGTGTAACTGATTCTGCTGTGTTTTTGGGAAATTGGTAATTGGAACAGGAAATTAGGCTGCTCATGCAACATCGATATGTGAAAATAAAAAAATTCTTAATAGTTTATAAAGAAAGAACACCCGCTGCGGAAAAATCGCTACTACGACGTTTGGAAATGGATCTCATGGAAAGCGATTGCGTGTGAGCACCAGAACTCAAACTAGAAACATATGAATGAAGAATGAAATTAAAGGCGAATAAATCATTTGAAAGAAATGTTTTAATTTGGAGTGGTTATGATTGTGGAATTTACAATCATCCATATTTAAGGCTCCACAAAAATGTTGCTATAAGGACCTTCAACGAAATTTGTAAATTAACAAAGGAGGCCCCCAGGGAAATCATGATTTAAACTTGAATCATCATAATGTAAACATGAATGGAAGATACTGGTATTTCCCTCTTGAGAGATTTCTAAAAAACGAAACACTGCTTGAAATGAAAAATGCTTTTAGCTATGTTTTGTAACACAACGCGATTAGTATGGTATTTTCCATCAATCTTTTGCCGTTTCTCTTTATTTCCTTTAGTCGCAAAAGATTTTCCAAATTAAGTGTTGATAAACTCTCTCTTCAGTTTACGGGTTCCCGAGCCCTTAAAATGCGTAAGTAAATCTTATTTAATTAATTTGTGCTGTTTCTCAAGTAATTCCTTAAAAATAATACATTATGTATTTCCGGCATGTTTCAGAGTGGTAGATACTTTCGGAATCGAGACGTTGCTTTAAATGATTTTAGCTGTATTAGGTAACCAGATCTGAGTATCTTGCTACTTCCTCTCCGTCCTTTCCAACTTTCCTTCCCCTCTACACACTTCCTTCAACTTTACAACATGGATATCCCATAGATAGTCTCACTGGCTCCAGACGTTTAGGAGCAGTTGGGACTCTTGTGCGGAATTCATATAAAAAGCACACATATTGTATATCAGACATTCTATTATAGCACTGTGTCTCTGGTATTTTGTGAAGAAATAAAATGGATTATAACCATTCTATTTCCCATAAACGATATGTGTTACAAAAATAGGGGTGACAACGAGGCTCTCAGCGTCCAGATCAAAATAATTGAAACAATTAAGGGGAACGGCTGCACTGCCTGTTTCATACATAATATAATTTTGGATTTGAGACCAAAATACCTATTCAAATTGAATGGTGCATTTTTTAATTAAAGGTTTAGTAAATAATTACTATGGATGAGAAGTATTTTATTTATTTTTGTTTCAATTTTTTAAGTATATGCCATGAAAAAAAAACAATTTTTATAATTTTAGACGAAACTCATAAAATTATTTGCAGGGTTATCGTATTTAAAAAATATATATATACATCATATTTGCTATATAAATACGATTATGTAAATAAAAATATAATAACAAAACATTAAAAAAAGAAGTTTTTTTAGGTCGATATTTTAAATAATGTACGTCAAATTTGGGTTCCATTGTAAATTGGACGTTTTTAATTTATTTTAAAGTCCAGCATAATGATTATTTGAATACTTTTTTTTTATTTTTTTTTATTTCATATATCATTATATTTTCAAAGTAGATGGGGTAATTTTTTTTTAAATCGCTGTTATCCCCTAAATAATTGTTCAAAATGCCTCTCAAATCGCGAAAAATCAATTTCTTTAATGGCCTATATTTCATAATATAAAACAAAAATAAATAAAATACTTATCATGCATACTAGATATTTACTGAACATTTAATTTTTAAAAATATACCATTAGGTTAAGGTGAGTATTTTGACCTTAAATCCAAAATTAAGTTTTGTATGAAACAGGCCGCGCAGCCATTCCTCTTAAGCGACTGATAGATAGCAACGCCTAGGCACAAACCAACATCCACGTAATCTAATCCTCATAAATTTGTCTCTCCATCAATATATTTTTTATTTTATTTGATTGGCGCCGTCAAGGTGACTTTCTCACGAAAACGGCTGTATAGAAATTATTCATTTATTATTATTACACAAGAGTCCCAACTGTTCCCAACCATCTGGAGCCAGTGAGAAAATGGCATCCCCAGTTGGGGAATGTTGCGAGGCTGAAGGAATTGAGGAGGGGGAGGAGATGGGTAAGAAGGAAGGTGGGGAGGTACCTGGCTATTCAGATCTGGTCACCAAACACGGCTCGATTCTGAATGGTGGCCTTTCACCAGGGCGATACTGACAGCATCTACCACTCTGGAATGTGCCTCAAATATACTTTTAATGAATAAATTCTGTCCTTACGCACGCAGGGATTGAAACTCGCGACTTCCGGATTCGTAGCCAAGATTGTAACCGCTCATCCACGGAGACCGTCAAAGGCCGTTTGTTATGGGTGTGATGTAATTTATGCGACTTTCGTTAGCCGTTAGAATTAATACATAATTCTACGTAAAGCGTAGACCGAACTAGTCGTATATGTTTCAGTTTAGTATCCATAATAAAGAAGTGTTAATATCATCAGCCCAGAGCAACAGTGGAATATCTTCAAAGAATCGTCCTATATATTGAACCTTTTAGGTTTGATATGAGTTCTGGCACAATAAATTGTCCACTATAATTAACTAACCACCACCCCATTTCCTCATCATTACACACTCTTTGCATCATTCACATTCATACACCGTTTTATGAATATAATTTTTTTTTTTATTGAAGAAAGCAATTACTTTGTGGATTGATGTTATAAATTAAATGTTTTTTGTTGTTGTTTTGAGCTACTTCATGAACAGGTTATATGTGCACGTTCCTATAAAAGGTTGAGTTCAACCGAAACCGGTCGATAATAATAATAACAAAGCATTTACAGTTTTGTGTTATTTCACTTGAAGTGCGCTTTGTCATAAATAAACTTTTAAAAAAATTAAATAACTCCATTCAGTGGTATTCCTACAGTGCTCCTTTTACATTCTTAACACATTACATATATTCTTGCTTATTCTAAATATACTCCTATAGTACTCCTTAGGTGCATATTCATCTAATAAAATTACAAAATGTTATACAGTATATACGTGGCTTAAAATAAAAAAAAAACAAAAAAAAAACATATAAATCTTAATAATGTTCTGTTGGGTCTTGACGTTGCTCGACTCAAGTATTTGATTCACTTG